>JAYRBU010540321.1:0-10105 GCA_036023795.1 Vulcanoctopus hydrothermalis
GCAAACAATACCACTAACTTTCACTTCACAGTTAGTGATAAGAGGGTCAACCGACAGTAAAACAATTTCTCTCTCAATATGCAAATAGACTAAGTTGTGAAACCCTCCCCAGGCTGCACCAGTATGAACATTGCTGTAAAACTAGCCAAAACAAATAAATAATAAATAATTACCTTAAAGAAGAGTTGCAAATTGACCAAGTTGTGAAACCCTCCCCAAGCTGTACCAGTATGAAAACATTGCTGTCAAACTAGCCAAAACAAATAAATAATTACCTTAAAGAAGAGTGAAAGGAAAAATATATTTACTACATTACATCTCCCACATCCTTGTCTTCATTTTAAAGTCCTATGATTTAATTTCTTTGTACGGGTTCACTTAGTTATTTTCAGCTGTAGTTTCAGTGAAAACACATTATTCTTTTCCAGGCTGAAGATATATATTTTAACTCTTGTTTTCCTATTACTTGTACGTTATTTCTACATATAGAAGAAAAGTATACCAGTTTTTATGTGCATGTTTGTATATATGTGTGTACATGTATAATATATTTGATTGGGGGTTTCAAATAGAAACACATCATCTGGAAAATGACTCTTCAATTATGTTAGCAAGAATGTCAAATGATCAGGATATTCCATGACAAATTTAAGCCTATCTTGGCATGCAAATACCACAAGAAAAGAGCAATTCAATTTCTATCATAATATATAATTTTGAATGGTGGTGTATTCTTTATAGAAAGAGCTCAAGTAAAACAAGGTAAGAAATTATGATAGCATTTGACTTGAAGGGATAATAGTAAAAGAACATCAGAGAAAAAGACAGATAACACACATACAATTTGGTTCTTAACAGAAATTAAGAAACAAATCATGGCTTAGGGAAGTATATAAATAATTAATTGCTAACTGGGTAAGAATAAAAATCAATTAAGAAATATATCATTAAGAGACAAAACAGAAAAAAGTAATTGCATAAGTTTTTCTTGTATGGAGGTACAATGTCTGTGAGGCTAATGTGCTGGATGACTGATCATATTGTGTAACAAGTTCAAATCTTACTAAAGCCATTATGCCTGAGAAGGCACATAACTATTTGTTACAGTTTGGTTTCCCTGATTGACAAAAACAGATTTATTCCTATTTCACAGTTGAGTAGTTAGCAATAGGAAGGGTGCCATAAAACTGTTGCAATAAAAACCATCCTTTCTATGATACCATGGATGTAAAACAAATCGATGTAAAAACAGATGAAAATAAAAATGAGAAAAGTGTAAAATGAAACCAGAAAATAATAAGAATTTCTGAGTGAAGGAGAGGCACAATAACTAAGTAAACCAGGCACCAATAAGTTCACCTAAGTTCATTCCACAAATACATGGCTTTGTATCCTCAAGAAAGACTTTAATTTTACCTACCCAATTGACATAACTCTACAAGCCAATGACAGAATTTCAACACAGTTGCTTGACCTACTAGAAATAGCAGCCAAATTTGCTCAAATTACACCCTACCATCTTTAAACAGGAAGGACACATTAGACAATGTAGTACTAGATATACAAAAAGATGGGATGATCAAGACTGGAATGGCTTTGATCATAGGTTTGCTTGATCAGGTCTGACCTGGGGCTAAACAATAACAACAACATATAAAACTCTACTTACTTACAAAGAACAAAGAATCAACATAGAATCAATTTTTAATTTTCACTTAGTTAATTTTTCTCATTTTTCTTAAAACTGTGGAAATCGGAGATATGTATTAGTCACATTAGTTATTGTGACTCAACAAACATTTGAAAGCAAAGAAAATCTGCAGCAAAAATTTAATTTTCTCTCACACAAGACTATTTTTAGTCATAAAAAAAAAAGAAAAAAGAACAAAATTCATCTATCATCAATCATTTTAGAATTTTTGTTGTTTGTTTTCTATTGATGCTGGCATTGTCTCTTGTTTCTTTTATTGGTTTGGTCTGGAGGAAGGAGCTGTATCCATGGCCATCACAGGCCCTCCAAGACTGGTGAGATAAATGTAGATAAATGAGATCCTCTAGAACAGTTGCAAGTCAACAGCTGCAGGAAAAACATAGGCAGAGTGGGAATTCCAGAGAGACAATGTTCTGGCGAGGAAGAACTGAGTGTAGTGGTTAGCACAGAGACTTGGGGGTGAACACAATATGGGTGATGAGAAGAGATGAGTGAGTCGGGAGTGCTTGAGTGGAAGAGGTAGGAGACCAGCCAGCTCCAAGGAGCAGAGGGCATAGTAGTTGCCGTAGAAAAGGCAGAGAGAGGAGACAGCATGCCTGTGGATCAGAATTTGGAGTGTGTTGGTGACCGATTTCATGCCAATTAGGCAGGTGACCTTTCTTTGAATGCAGTCTATGATATATGTATAGTAGCAGCAGCACCATCCCAGATGTGGAAGCAGTACTCCATCGTGGGAGTACTGTAGAGAGATAGTAGTTGTTGACAGCTGAAGTACTTTCTATCTATAAAAAGGAAGTCCAGTATTTGCTATATTGAGGATGTGCATTCACCAGGCGAGATCTTCAGTGATGGTGAGGCCTAGCATTTGTAGTGACTTTGAGGGTCCTAATGGAATGCTGTTCATATTTAGTTGGGATATGGTATTGTTTTCTTGATATGTGTAGTAATTGTGTCTTTGCACTATTGAAGGAGCCAAGATTGGCACGACCTCATTGGAGGATGATTCCGAAGTCTCTATTCACAGAGTCAGTGCAGGTTTGGTGTAAGGTGTCTAGATTGCATGTGGATGAAGCTTGGGTATGGAAGGTTTAGGGAAGAATGAAGGGTGTAAGAGTGGGTATTGTGGGAGGTGACAGCAAGTAGGTTGGTGATGTATAAGAGAAGAGTGTTGGAGACAAAACAGAACCCTGGCGCACACCAGAGTTGATAGAATGTGGGTCAAGGAGAGCTCAAACAACACCATGATGGTGCAATCTGATAGGAAGCCACCAAACCAAGAGATAAAAAATAGATGGAACTCATAAGTAAGCAGTTTTGCTAGGAGATTCGCATGCGAGACAGTCAAATGCTTGGCTGATATCAAGTGTATCAATACAGTTTTCATCATATTTCTCGAGGGCAAAGATATAGGAGGAACATTGTCAGAACTGGTGGCCTTGTTGGTTTGAAGTGACTGGAGGTGCTTTCACACTCGGTGTCTATGTGTACATGGTAGTGAGCCCGGTGGAGTGAAAAGGGGTAGCTTGAGACAAGATTTACCTAGTGTGCACTGTGGAGTTGGATGCAAAGTGAGTAGCAAATATAGAGGCTTTCCTTACAGAAGTACTGCTTAGAGAGCTAGCATGGTTGAGAATTGGAGGGAAAGAGGATTCCACAAAAATTGTGAAACCCAGTTTCCTGAGATAAAGCCTCAAATCTTCTTCCCATGTCTTCCTCGGAACAAACAACACAGAACACACTATTTCACCCAGCCCTCATCATCCATTCTCATATCCATACCAACTGTTGCCACTCTCTCAGGTCATTTATGCTCTGCTTTTCATGCAGGTTAATATGACATATGCAATGGATCATTTCTCTCCAGCCCCTGTAAATCTTTCCCATTCAGTGACCATGTCTCACTACCATGTAGTATCACATTTTTCATGCATGCATCATAGTCTGCCTTTACAACAAAGAAAGAAACTTTGTTGCCAACAAAAGCAAGAGCTCCCTGAACTTCTGTTTTCGTACTCTAGTTACTATGATTACACAACAACCAAATCCAGTACTAATTAGCAACAACTTTCACTTAGATCTTCATGTCATGGGTATTCCTACTGCTAATTATTCTTGAATATCTAATGTCCCAAGTTTTGGTTTTCTGTCAGCTTGCCAGAGATCCCACTGCACCTTTTGTGTACTCATTGCTTGCACTAAGTTATTTTTTAAATATTACTGAGAGGCTCAGCACCCATGATCTTTACAAACTCTGGAGAGATTAATGCTGTGGAATAAATATGGCCAGGGTTGCAATTCCAGAGCACTAGTTTCAGGAAGAAAGTACAGAGTGTTTAGTGTGAGGTTTGAGGGGTGAGACAGTGGGGATAATAATAAGAGGAGAGACAACTGCCAGGAGAAGCAGATAAGCACTTTGCTAATTCAGAGAAGCAGAAGCTGTTGTAATAGCAGACAAAGAGAAGAGAGAAAATATAGTCTATAGACTAGTAGTTGTAGTGTATTGGTGAGTCTTTGCCTAATCAGTAGGATGGCCTTATGGGGAGGGATGTGGTCTAGGTTATTTGTGTGTGTAGCAACATCCAAAAGATGTAGTCTAGGATGTTTTTAAGTGAAGCAACATCCCAAATATGTGAACAGTATTCTAATGAGCGTCGCAGTTGAGCTTTGAAGAGAGCCAGTAACTAATGAGAGCTGAACTATTTTCTAACCCTAGAGAGGAAACCTAGTCTTTGGGATGCAGTTTTGGCAAGGTTGTAGATGTGAATTTGCTATGAGATATCATCAGAGAAGTGATGCTCATCATTTGTAGTGACTTAAAGGCTTTTAGTTGGGTGCTGTTGATATATAAGGAGGATATAATAAAAAACTATTTCCCTGAAGCAATTATTTTGGTCTTGAAGAAGATTAAGCTATCATTCTCATTGCAAGATGTTTTCTAAGCCTCTGTTCATGGAAGCAGAATAAGTTTGGTATGAAGTACCTAGGTTGCATGTGGAGGACACCTAAATATGAAAAGATAAAAAGTGATAACAAAATAGTAATTAACATACAGAAGGAAGAGTATGAAAGACATACACCAAAGTTGACAGTGCATGCTGTGGAGCAGTCTGACATGGAACTTCTGATCCAAAAGAGGAGATATATATGGAGCCCATAGGTAAGCAACTTAGCTAAGAGGGTCTAATACCAGACAGTCAAAGATTTTGCTGATGGCAAGAGCAACAAATTTACTTTTCAACAATTCTGGACAATTGAAGACCACTAGTGTGTGAAGTAGGCAAGCAGGTCCCTAGTTGATTTGGCTCTACAGAAGCTGTACTGGTGGTAGTCACTGTGAAGTTGAAAGCAAAGCAGGAGTGCTACAAACAATTAAGCAAATGATGTCACTAAAATCCCTGCTGATATTCATGTTTACTCCAATAAAAACTGTTATTAATCTAAGGTTAATATTCTACCAGATAAATATTTCAAAGTTTGTTCTTTGTACTGATTGTTAAGGTTAAAATAGTCTACTTAGATATGGCTTTCATCACCCTCTACACACCTCCCAATCAATAAAGAAATATGCATAACAATTCTATTCAGTTCATTTAAACTGAAAGTCTGTGGTCATGCTGGAGCAGAGTTGTTATTTTTGATTTGATTGCTGACTTCATGTATTTGTTTTAAGATATGTTAAATTATGTAAAAGTTGATAGACCAGTTGTTTAGTTGATGGTTGTTGCCTTTTAATTTTTAATAACTTACAGATAGTTCCTCACAGTCCTTAGCAAAGCAGCCTGTTTAACTGATCTCAAAGAAGACTAAAATCAGAGAAATAAGTGAAAATTGAATCAGATCAAAAAGATTAACAAAAATCTTTTAAATACAGAAATATCCTGATGTTTGATGAACATGTAGGATCAAGGCATAAAGAAGCTGTACACAAAAAATAAATTAACAACTTGAAAAATAATATGAAACATTGTAAATACTGAACTATAGTCAGGTTATTAAATTGAAATTCCTCAAAAGACAGAACAAAATTCAATTTTTCCCCCCTCCTTTTTATAAGAAAAGGCAAATATTTCATGGTTGTTGCATGAATAAGTTCTTATTCTAGATTAATGTAAAATATATGCATCAATGAAGCAGATTAGAAGAGTTTCAGCAGTTCTCTTGATACATGTAATTGCAACCATCCTTGTCCATCAAGAAAAGATAATTAGACTTCCCATTCTTTAAATACAGGATATTATTAACCAAGGTAATCCAATTTTCTATTGGATAATTCCGTTCAACAAGGTGTAAATATAGATGACCAATCAACAGTACAATTAAAAATAGAAAAATAACTATTTGTTTTTTTCATTTTTGCTTTATAAAAATAAACAAAATGAAAACAATTAAAATTTAGATTTCAGTTCTACTAGTTAAAGATCTAAAAATACTATATTAAGGCCATCAATCGAAGCAAATTTTAAAATTAAAGCAGCAAAAGAACACTATTAGCATTACTATCTATCCTATCTATTCACACAATAAAATGCACTTTACATGCTTATGGGAGTCATCTTTGTGTGCCTGCATCCATGTAACACAAATATTAACCTTCTAGTTTGGTATAATGTTATTTGGAGAGTGATGACTGGATTGAATTAGTGATTCCCTATTCTTTCAGTCTCTTTCCACACATTTATATATATATATATATGTATATATATATATATGTATATATATAATAAATAGTTGAAAGCACTTTATTGCCAGTGAATGTACATACATATATACAAATATATATATATATACAGATTCATAAACACAAACATATGTACCATAGATATACCATATTTGACAGCTTCTTATAAGGTGCACTCTTTTTCAAAAAGAATGTCCCAGAAAATCAACCTGCATCTTATAAACACAAGGTCAGGGTTTCAGTTACTGGCAAGTGGTGGTTCAGGTACTACAGTGCTCCATAAAATTAACTGCAAACAACTATCTTACAAAACTGCTTCCCAAAGTTATTAGAAAGTATTTCCTAAAGTAACAATGTATATCAATAGTACTTCATATAAAATAACACCAGTCAGGAGAAAAATAAAGTGACAACACTTGACCATACATGTAAACAAACTAGTGGTTGGATGTATACCAAACTTAACATCCTGTGGCAGTCCCACTGAGTTTCATTAGTTTGAAGTTAGCAATCAACAAAGTAAGATAACTTTATAAAACTTTAACTTACAGTGCAATGTTTGTTTAATTGACTGAAACAAACAATCTATTTTTGATTGAACAACAGTAAGACAAACCATTTTATGAAGAAGGTCTAACTTACAGAACAGTATTTGTTTAATTGATAGACACAAACAATCTATTGTTGGTTGAACAATGATTCAAGTTTAAAATTTTCAGATTACCATTACTTCAACATAATAGTCACACAAAAAACATGCCTACACAATTGCTTATAAATTACAGGTAATAACATGTGGTGGACTTTGAACGGATGTTTCAATTTCCAAGTGTGTAAACAATGTTGGACAGCAGTAGTGAAAGCAAGGATTTCCAGAAAGAGAATGGAGTGAAAGAATTTTAAATATTCCTCTTGCAAAATTTCTAGAACTAGGAACCAATTACTCATCCTCATGAGTAAAACCCATTGACTATTTACTTCTGTTTGTTCAAATTCAAGTATTCTATATAATAACGGCAGAGACGAATCACTTTGCAAAATGTAAACAAAGGAAAAAGACAAACTGAAAGAAATTAGGGCATTTTTGCCAAAAATATAATAATGGGCATTCATAAGTTATATAATATAATATTGGCTAACAACTCATTTTATATCAGATTTTATGTGTACTTACCTGTAATTAGAGTAGTTTTGAGATAAAAATTATGTAATACATTAATGTAAGAACCTTTCATTAAGTTGTGTGCGAAAGACCACTTCCATATATCAATAAATAAGAGTTATAATTGTTTTATGAAACCAGTCTAAATTCATGATTATTTTAGAATATAATAGAAACACAGTAGTGTATTTCAGTTAGAAATATAGTAACGAAAGGGTTAAGGGTTTTTAATGGGAAATAGTGAGATTTCATAACAATTTGAATACATCAAACTTTAAAATAACCTGAGAGTGGGGAGGGATACGAATGTCAAGAGAAAACGGCTTTTCTCCATTGTTTTCAAGGAAGCACCTGACAAAATTGGAATGCGTCTCATAAGCTTGTGCACCTTATAAGTCATCAAATATGGTACATATATTCACATTTATTAAGTAATATTTTCTGCACAACACTGCATAAATTTAATTTAGTTAAATCTACAGTTTAAAGCCTTCGATATAAAATGTAAATACATTTTGTTATTCTCTTTGCACAGAAAATATAGATTGCCTCAACATGTTTCATAGCTAGTCAGCTATTCATCAGAAGACAAGTACCCCTCATCCTTCTGCCAACAAAGAGAGCTTATAGCAATAGCTATTTAAATCAAACACAAACCAGAACTTAGCTGAAATGGTCAGTAATTTGCATAACATGCATTCATTAGTGGCATGATTAATTAAATACATAATTTATGCACAACACAGCATGTATTAGCTCCCTTTGTGGGCAGAAGGATGAGGGGTACTTGCCTTCTGATGATTAGCCAACTAGCTATGAGATATGTCAAGATAATCTATATTTTTTTAAGTGTGAAGAGAATAAGATGTATTTACATATGTTTACGTTTCACAGCAAAGGCTTTAAACTAGGTGTAACTAAATTAAATTTTCTAATACACATTTATATACATATACACACACATGCACATTTATATACATAAATACACACACATGCAGATCTATATACATAAATACACACACATGCAGATTTATATACAGAGATACACACACATATACATTTATATACATAGATAAAAACATATACAATGTTGTAGTGAGTAGTAGGTATAGAATAGATATATGGAAGTTTTTAAAAAAAGGGAATGAATTAAGTATAATCCATTGGATGAGTAATGTTATTTGCTTGAAAGGATGAGTGCATGTGAAGTGAGAAAGCTGTTGAACATTAAAGGTATCAGCTAATGCATGGGGGAGAGACAGTTGCACAGCTATAGACATGTAATGCAAATGAAGAACTATTAGGTGAAAGCGCACCATGAGCTGAAAGTGAAGCAGTATTTGTGGCAAAGAAGACACGAGAAGTGATGAAGTCAGGTCTACATATGTTGGGCCTCACAAATGAGATGATACTGCAACAAGATACATTAATAAGTGCTGTACTACAAATCTGTCCAACTTAATCCAGTATGAAAATAATGTTGTATAACACCCACTCTCTTGTTTGAGTAGACATTGTTAAAATAGTGTTTGTGTGTACTAGATTTGTGGAGTTCCTTTGTACCCATCAATAATGAACCAATATTTGTTTTCTTCCTCATATTCTACATAAGTTTGCTTAATGTATAAACTTTCATCAAAATAAACTTTAGCATAAAATAAAAACATAACAGACAAAATAACACTGTTTTCTTTTGATTTTTGAACACATGACAATGAAGGGGCCAGACCTAAGGTTAACACATTGGGAGGGTGCCCTATATTGATCCTCTTTCTCTCCAGTTTATGATTGGTGTCCCTCTATAGTAAGCACAGGATTTCGAGAAGGCTACCCAAGACAACAGATACAGTTGGGCTACTCATAAGATCAGTATGGTTAACAGCTAGTAGCAAACTGTGAGCCTTCATTTCCTCTTCCTACTCCAATAAATATTCACCTTTCACAATACCATGTCAACATTAAAAAAAAAAAACATAGAAAAGACAAATAATGAGAATCAATTCACTGGGGAATTCATCTTCCTTTGTACCAATATCTGTGGACTTCAGTCTGCTGTCCAGGTGATACTCTGTATTCCAATAACTTTTCTGAGGTAGTTTCTGCACTTACAATCCCCTCTCTAACCTGGACATTAGCAACAAAGACTTCCACATAATCTGACTCTCTCTTACCCATTCCTCTAAGTTTATTTGCTGTCTCTATCATTCTCTGTACTCTTCCAAACAACCAACAGGTGTTTGACTATTTGCTGTCCTACACTGAGGACATCTATCTCACTTTACCTTTCTCTAAAGACATCATCTCCAGTTACTTCAATGCATAAAACACATCTTGGATCTTTCATTCTACCCACTCCAACACTGCAGGCTGAGGAGCTTAACTTGATAGTTATCTTGAATTGTCTATACCAATTAGTCTCTTTACATACCATTATCTTTGACTGATTCACCAACTCTCTTGATCTCTTTCTCAGCTCTAAACCCAGCCCTCAGCATTTCTGCCTTCATCAGATCATCTAATTACTATCTAATAAAGGCAACCAACCTGCATCATT
>JAYRBU010543270.1:0-10064 GCA_036023795.1 Vulcanoctopus hydrothermalis
GATGGAGGGACATGGAGCTATGCTGAAATTGTCTAGACTCTGACCAGAGTTTGAAAATTCGCTCCTTTTTATGGAGAGATTATGGCTCAAATTGCCATCAGTTACGATACAGTTTGATTGGTTGAAGATGGTCATGAATCAGGCATAGAATTTGGTTAGTCCTCTGCAACGTCCACGTATTAGGGGCATGTGACAGTATGAACGAAAATTGCACCAAAAACCAAGGCTATGTTAATCCAGTGAGTGTGTCATTTGACAGTATGAACAACAATTGCACTAAAAATTCAAGGTTGCCCGAATAGCTAAAAATTGAGAAATAGACTATTTGCTTATATATACGAGTGACCAGTAAGTGTTGAATCTGTATTTATGTGTGTATATGGTTGTCTATGTGTGTGTAAGGGTGTGAACAACAGAAGTGTAATGTCTTAGTGATTTAATGTCATAGGTTGTTGGAGAATGTATCTTTTCAATATGTTATGTTGTTATAGCCTATTCAGTCGTGGATTGTATTTGTTAATAAATATATTTTCCTTATTTGTGTGTTTGGTCTGAGGTTTTGGCAGAACAAAGGTAAAGAGAGAAGACTTGGAATTTCAGTGATTTGTTTGTTGTGCATAAGTCTAAATGTTCATTAAGTGGTATCTGTTTAGTACCGGGATCCCAGTACCCAGTACCCCATACTAACACCCCTTTGTGCTAACCATCATCCTCTTTCCCCATGTGACTCTTAGTTGATATTTCCACTCTCACCTACCATCACACATCTCTGTTGCTATCCATTACTTGCTGTTTCATAACATGACACATCTATACTGCTGCTACTCATACAGTTTTCTATTCTACTTTCTACCAACACCCAGCATGTAGCTATCACTGTCTTTCTCTCATTACTTTGCCTTTCAAACTTCCAGGGTCAATAAAAAAAAAGTACCAGTCAAGTACTGGTATCAATTCCAATAAAGCATCCTAGATGTGAATGGAATTATACTACAATGCGGAGGTCGAAAGAATTGCTGAATATATCGCATGATGTGTATTTCTAGGAGATATATTTGTATTTAAAAAAGCAAAGTATTAGTCACCACTCCTAGTGATAGTAATGATAGCCTGGTTCATCATCATTAGATCGGCAGGTAGCTGCCCTGAGTCATATCAAAACTATTTTTCGAAATGAACTACGGACACTTAATATTTTGAACGCTTTGTTATGTTAGAATTTCCACAATCTGTTGACGTTTTATTGAGATTATGTTCCAAATGACAGCAAGTAAAATGTTGGAGACAATTATTTACTTGTTCCTCAGTTGCTCAGTTGCTCAGTTGTTGTTGTTGTTTAGCGTCAGCTCAGCTCTGATCGAACAGAGCTATAATCAAAGACATTACAGCCTTGACCATCCTGTCTTTTTGTTTATTAGAGACGAATTACATTGTCCTATGTGTTCTTCCCTTTTTTTTAAGACTTTTGTAATTTTGTGGAAGAGTTGGCAGTTATTTTTAGCCGGTTGAGCAATCCCTTAGAGGCTTCCTTGTGTGATAAAACACATGGACATGTCCCTTTATTCTGTTTACCCTACGTTCATCCAATGCCGAACTAAGCCAGTAGCCAGAGTAGTGTATGCTACGCTCCCCACATTCTCAAAAGTCCCGCATTAAATGTTTTATTTCTGTAGTACTATATACTATATACTACCTTCAACTTTTATGAACGATTGGATGTTTAAGGTTGATCAAAAACTCGGAATACTTCCGATAACCAATACACTTTAACTAAATGCTTGCAAGCTATCACATTTGATTCAGTGATTCTGCACTTGCTCTAGTATTATACTACCTTCAACTTTCCTGAATGATTAAGGTTGATCCAATACTCGGAATACTCCTGAGTGAGACCCAATACACTTTAAATTAAACAAATTACAATAATCAAATTGAATTGCAGCAGTAAATAGACGGACTTCATTTTTGTTGGATGCTAATTAATAGACTTGCCATTCTATTTCTCTATTTCCTTGCATTAAACTCATCATATAATAATCGTTTCTAATATTTTATAATAACTATTTCATATAGTATAATAACAATTGAGCTTCATTCTTATTTTTCTCATAAATAAGATCGCTTAACGAATCCGATTATTACTAATATATTATAGACACAGTAATGCTAATGGACGCAGCATGGCCGAATGGTTAAGAAGTGGGCTTCGCAATCAAGTGGTCGCGTATTCGATCCCACTGCGTGGCATGTTGGGCAAGTGTCTTTACCATAGCTTCGGGTTGACCCAAGCCTTGTGAGTGAAATTGGGTAGACGGAAACTGTGCAGAAACCCGTCGGTGGATTGTACCTGTAATTCAAAGATCGAGCCTTGTCACATTGTGTCACGCTGATTCGGCCTGAGGATTACGTTAAGGGTACATATGTCTGTGGAATACTCAGCCACTTACACGCTAATTCAATGAGCTGGTAGTTCAATTGATCGAACAACTGAACACTCATCGTCTGGAAAAGATCCACTTCTTTTTTTATTAATGCTAACCTTCTCCATTAAATCAAATCAGGATTTTAAAACATTTTATTGTGTACAGTTTCTAGTCGGTGGTCTGCCAGAGTTAACCTAAATGTTTCAAACACGTTGATTAACAGGTAAATATCAAGCATTGGTGACAGCACTCGGCCTTGACCGGATTTATAGAAAGTATCAGAAAAGGATACATACCCTATGGCCTTATCCTTGAAAAGATGTGCCTCTGTGCAAAATTTCAGCTACTTAGGTGCAAAACTGTGGCCTACAACTTGTAACATACACATATTGACTTTTATATATTAAGATTTAGGTAAAATAATAAATAGTGGTACCCTTGAATTCATTTCGGTTAAGCCCTGTGTTAGCTGATCTATATCCTTCATCTATATCCTTCAAATATGCAGTTGGATCCACAAAAATAATTATAATTCGACTCTCTAGTGGAATACACATCTAGTAAACCAATGGTGACTGGATGTGTATCCCAACCTCACCGTGCTTGCTGATTTATGGCGATTGATCCTTCAAATATGCAGTTGGAACCATACAAATAATTATAATTCGATAAAATAGCTAGGTTTTTAATTAAGGGATTCTTTTATAAATTTAAGACCACTTTATAACATATGCTACTGGCCCGGCACGAGCTTAATCTGGCCCTGCAGGGACAACATTGTCCGATGTATCCTTCTTAGATTTAAGACGGTTGGGTATGGTTTAATGGATATTTGACTGCTATTTCTAGCAAGTGAGTGACAGTGTAGAGACTTCCTTGTCGGTTCGTGCTGAGAAATATATTAGAGGACCCATTTTTTTTTTAAATTAAGGGACTTTTTATAACATATGCTACATGCACTGCACTGGCTTATTCCGGGGCCTGCTGCCTTCATCCCTAGGGCTATGCTTGTATTTATGTGTACCCCTTCTTCTCTTCTTCCCCTCTCTCTCTCTCACTACCTGCCTCTTCAACCATAACCCCGTCCTACTTCTCGTCATACGTTCCACAAACCCTGTTTTCATTTTCCTCCGTGCCCTATTTCCTTTCCTTTGCATCACAACCCCCTACACCGTGTTCTGTTTACTTTCCTTTACGTTCTGAATTCAGATCCGGCTGTGGTCGACTCTGCCAGTCAACCCTCCAGGGTCGTTAAAATAAGTAACAGTCAAAAATTGGGTCGACTTAATCCTACCCAAATTTGTGATTTTGTGCTAAAGATAGAATTCATATAAGGATAATAGAAATGATAATTATTAATAATAATAATAATAATAATTCTTTCTAATATTGGCACAAGGCCAGAAATTTGGGGGAGGGGTAAGTCCATTAAATCGACCCAGTACCTGACTTGTACTTTGTTTATCGACCCCAGATGGATGAAAGGCAAAGTTAGCCTCGGCAGGATTTGAACTCAGAACGTAAAGAGCAGGAACAAATACTACAAGGCATTTTGTCCAACACTCTAACAATTAGGCACAAGGTCACAAATATTGAAAGATAATATAGTCAATTATACCAACCCTAGTACTTGACTGGTACTTATTATATTGATAGTGGTACTTACAACTACTACTACAAATAATAGATATTTATAGTGTTGTTGTTAAATGAAGAGTAGCTCCCTCTTACCAATCAGCTTTGCTTCTACAGATCTATGGTAACAGAGGTAGCTGATTGATATTTTGTGTGGTTGTCGTCGGATTAAGGTTGGGAGGGGACATGCACCACATGGGATACAGAGCAGCAATCACAGTATGCCATGTCTTTGCATTAAGTAGTTTTCTCTTGAATAAGTGAAGAAGTTTGGTGGTGGCAACAACAGAGTTCCGGACGGTGAATTAGGTCAGTGGTCAAGTGTCTCGACTCTTTGGATTTCATTGAGTGTATTTTGTAGCCCAGGATACAGTTTGGACATAGTCTAGTCATTGACATTGCAGCTATTTTGGTGCCTGTGTGCGTTGGTGCGTGTGTGTTTGTTTTGATTTTTGTTTTGTTTGTTGTTTTTTTTAAATTACTCTTTTGCATACAAAGGATGCTTCGTGTGTTGGACAAATATTGTTATTCTTGTTTAACCCCAGGTCAACCCTGATCAAACAAACCTATGATGAAAGGCAATTCCTGCTGTAACTATCCCATCTTCTATTTAAGCATATTCTATCTAGGACTGCATTATCCAATGTGTCCTTTTTTTCTTTTTTTTTTAGATATTAGAGTGTGGTTTTGGAAAGATTTGACTGCTGTTTATAGTAGTTTGTGCAACTGTCTAGAGGCTCCCTTGTTGGTTCATGTTGGAAAAATTATTTTCAGAACTGAATGCACCTTCCTACCACTAACCACTCAACTGTGAATTAGGGAGTGGAATCTGTTTTATGTCCAGACAGGCAAAACTTAAGTAAGCAGAGTTAAGTGCCTTGCTCAGGGGCATAACACAATTGCTGAAGCAATAATCATGACCATGTGGTTAGTAGTCTAATACTTTAACCCCACAGCCTGATATTGACCTGATAATATTTTAAAAATAGTTTAGTAACATTATGATGTTAATATGTTGAAATATTTGGATATGTATTGTAAGTATAATAGTTTAGATATAAATCCACTGGTAATCCAGACGTTTGCATCAGTGTATGGTAGTTGAATATCCAAATATTTTCAATAATAAAAACAACAAAAAAAACAAAATACAAAAAATAGTGAACAGTAGTTCAAGGTAATATTTTTATTCTGTAAGGAAGAAACAAGATAAAGTTCAACATTTCGAACAGTGGTCCTTCGCATCTATTTGAGTGGACAGCAGCCACTGAACTGTGCTTATCCCATATGAGGTGGTCTTTCATTGCAGTAAGATTGAACTCCTGATGATTCAGCCAATTTCAGGAGCAATGATAGATGTCTGGAAAATGGAACTATTTGCACTTGATAATACAAGTTAACAAAATCCACTTCTTTTATATTTGCATGTGTTCCACTCTTTACATCATGGAGCTCTACTGATACATGGTACCTATTTGCTGTTAGGTGAACTGATTCACCGAGAGCTGAGTGTTTTGACCATTGACATCAGACAGCCAACTGAGAGGTTGGCAGTTCATATCTTACCACAGGCACAGCATTATGTTTTCAACCAATGTACTCTCAAATGACTCAGTCCATCTAGCTGCAAATAGGTCATGGTGGAAGCAAGGAAAGCAATTATCCAATGTGTCCATTTTGAAGATTTGAGCGATTCAGTGAAATTGATCCCTAATAACAGCCATTGCACAGTTCTCATTGTTGTTATTGCTTAACCTTAGTCAGCCCTGATCCAGCAATCTATGATGAAATGCATTCCGACCATAACCATTCGTTCTTTTTTCTGGCACAACATATGTAAGACTACATTATCCAGTATGTTTTTCCTTTTTTAAGATGGTAGGATGTCCTTTGAGGGAAATTTTGTCTACTATTTCTAGTAGATTGAGTTTATGAGGCTCCTGAATATGTCGGTTTATATTATGTAATTATTCAAATTTACAAACTTTATTAAATGAATTTTAACAGACCATAACTAGTTTCCTCTGACTTTTGTATTTATTTTATGTTGGTACATATTTGTTTTGGTTGATGTGGTTTTCCTCTTCATTTGTCAGATAATAATAGAGACCATGCAGAAATTTATGAAAAAACGCAAAATTAAGTATAAACTGTAATGTCAACACTGCATATCTTATGGTATGTTGGTATGTGTTTGCTTACATATTTCCAGATATTTGTTTCTTATAACTGCTTATAGCTTTTTGTTTTCTTCTTTATATAAAATATTTTTGTTTGTTTTCTTCTTATATAAAATATATCAAAGATTTTATATATATTTAATAAATGTATAAAAAATGTAATATGTATATCGTCATTGTTTCGTCATCATTTTTACGTCTGCTTTTCCTTACTGGCAGGTTGGGATGGGGACTTTTTGAAGTTACTAGATTTGATGTGTATATAAACAGATTAGCTATTTGTTTCTCTGAGATTGGTCATTTGATGTAGACACTTCTGATGAGACCCCAATAAGGGTTGAAAATCGAGTAAGGCTGTTCATCAAATTTTTTCAATCTACAGAGAAATAAGTAAATATGACATGTTTATATGTCTACTATCATAGATTTACATATATTATATCATACCTTGATACTTGTGTGGACTGAGTTCCCTGTTGACAGGCCACTGATATTAAAGTAAAGCATTAAACACTTATAGTATGCAAATTAGTATCTCCAGTTCTCTGACGCTACTAGATTTGATGTGTATATAAATAGATTAGCTACTTGTTTCTCTGGGATTGGTGATTTGATGTAGACACCTCTGATGAGACTCCAATAAGGGTCGGAAATTGATTAAGGCTGTTCATCATTTTTTCAATCTTCGGAGAAATAGGTAAATATGACATGTTTATGTCTACTATCATAGGTTTACATATATATGTGTGTATATATGTGTGTGTGTGTGTATATATGTGTGTGTGTGTATATATATATATATATATATGTATATATGTGTGTGTGTATATATATATATATGTATATATATATATATGTGCGTGTATATATATATATATATTTGTATATATATGTATGTGTGTGTATATATAATATATATATATATATATCTAAATATATGTAGGGAGCGCTACTGTTAACATGTAATCCAGTACAACCTGTAGCCTGTTGAGGTCTGCTAGAAACCCAGCAGGACAAAAACAATAGCTGTCAAAAACATGTTTGCAGAGGCCTTGTCCTCGTTCTTCCATCTATGAAATTTGCTTATTGAACTTATCATTTCTTCCTCATATTGGCTTCTAGTAGCTTACATCTTGTTCTTCTGATGGATGTATTTTACAGAAATTGTGCTGTTTGCATTGAAACTACAATATTCTGATTTAGGGTCTTTGGCAAACTGTCTATTTAGCATTTTGTATTTATAATCCATTGATTTGTATTTCAGCTGTGACTGTAGGTTCTTGTCTCAGCTGATGTAGTTTAATGTTTGAAATGTTGTCTCTCCAAACTGTCTTTTTAATTTTGTTTTATTTGTTTCTGTTGCTTTGTGAACATATTATTTGTGTTACACTTCATAACTATGATAATCTGTGAAATATTTCTTCACAGAAATAAAATACTTCTTTACAAGTTCCAGAGCACTCTTCTTCAAAACGTTTGACTGTATCTTGATTGTTTTGCTTCAGATCCTTGGCATAGGTTGGCAATGTGATTACTAACACATATCAGGAGATTTAGAGCCTCATAAGTTGCTTTTATGCTCTTTGACTGAATACCTTTAAGGTAATTTTCTGCTGTTTCATTGATATATTAGTTCTGGCTGGGAAGATTCTTGTTGTGGTGTAGCGCCAGGTCATCTTCGATTCAGCAGTTCCAGGTAGTCAGCTGAATGACTAGACGTGACCTACAGATCTGTTGGTTTAGTTATACCATATGTCTACTAAGCTAAGGCTCATACTCCGACATGCAGTGATGAATCGTACAGGGTGCAGTGTGACAGTTTTGATTTCTTGTATTCTCTCTACTGTCCAGTCTTTCTGTAAGCATGTTGATTTTGGTGGTGGCCAAAGCAGGAGTAGGCAAGGTGGACTTGGTTAGCGCATGACAGTTGCTGTTCCTTTGTACTTATCGCTGGTGGTGTGCATCACAGTACAGTGTCTGGGGTTAATGAAGTTATGGATACTGCACCTATTTTTGTGCGTGTGTTTTTTTTTGTGTTTGTTTAGGTTGAGCGGGGTAAATAGCATTTTAAAAATGCTGTTATACTAGTGTTCTGGGTTAATATTTTGGTCTTCTGTGTATGTGATATGTTTGTTGTTGAGCCTGGCAGTTGTTTATATTTGATGTTCTCTGGTGTTGCTGTTAAAAAGGGAGACAGTGGATTTGGTAGGTGCTACTTTAGTCTGTTGATTTGGAGCCAGGTTTCTAGGTGACTGATGTAGGGTTGGAGTAGTTGTACAGCTGTATCTGGAGAATGGTGAAACGATGAGTGTGATATCATCTGTGTATGTCTTGAGGTGTGGGAAATTGCAACTTCCAGAAAAGTTGTTTAGGTATACTACATAGGCTTGGTGACTTGGTAGGTAATTTGCTAGCCAGCATTTTGAGTTGTTTCTTAAAAAGGCATTGGATATTTTGTCTATAAGTGGATAGTGGGGAACAGTCGAAAGTTTTACTGATGTCGGTGGTAGTAGGACTGGTACGTATGAGAGGTTAAGGAGCTTCTATGTGGTCGCTTGACCTCCAATAATTAACAGCCAAATCTCCTTCAAATCCTACTCTACCATCTTAAAAATGGGAAGGCTCTTTTCTTATATTTGTGTTAAAAGGCTTGTCTATCGGGTCAATGTTTTGTACTTGTTCTAACATATCACCCAAAATCACTTTGTAACTTGTTAAAAAGATTTTGTATTCATCTGTTCATTCAGCCAGGGTTTGAACTTCAATTGAATGCCGTTTACCATGGGAGAATGCATTTGTTGTAGCTTACAAGTGGTTTTGGTGATATTACTGTCTGACTCTATGTTGCTGTTGGCATTGAATGTTTATGTTAATGTACCGTATATCACTATTTGGTGATTTGTTTAGGGCACAATTGTTAGTCTGTGTTAAATCAGACAATTCAGTTACATAGATCATAGATTTTACCTTAAAACCATAACACTTAGGCACATATTGTATGTGTGCTTCATATAACTCTTTGTTAAGGTAGTAACTCCACTTTATATTATGGTCATAGTCACAGTTAGGACAACGGTGTCTTACAGTCTCATGATTTTGTCTATTTACTGTTAATTTATATTTAATTTTAAATAGATGATGGTCTCTACAAGTTTTGATGAATTTTGTGATTAAATTTCAAGTTATTCACAGCTTTAGATATGTTTTAAGTTTTTAAAAAAAATTTATACAATTCACTATACATACTGTAACGTTTAGATACTTCTGTAGAAATGTTCGTATGTAATCATACCTGCATTTGTAGTTCAACTCTTCTGTAATATTGTCAGTTGCCTTCATGTAAGTGGTTATTACATATATTTTTATTTCCTTTATTCTTATACTGATCTGTCTTTAGGCTGCTTTCATGCTGGATGGAGCACCATCTTCAAGGGTTTTAGTCTATTATATCAACCCCGGTACTTAGTCTGGTACCTACATCAATCTCTGTATATCAAATGGCCGTCAGCTCTGTTTTTGCATAAAGGGACGTAACTCAATGTACTGCTTTCATGCGCACGTGCACACACACACACAAATGGACATATTTGACAGGCATCAGCACAGTATCCATTTATCAAATTTCCCTCACAAAGCATTGGTCACCCAAGGCTGTGGTAGAAGAATGTTCTGCAGTAGGATCCAACCCGGAACCACATGGTTGTGAAGTAAACTGCTTAACCGAATATTGAGCTGACCACTATAGTCGCCATATCGTATATATGCATGCATATATGTACATATGTATATATAGCTTACATATGTATCTCTCTCTATATCTCTCTCT
>JAYRBU010544274.1:0-10060 GCA_036023795.1 Vulcanoctopus hydrothermalis
GATTGTGTATGTGTGGTACTTTTGGTATTGGTTTATTTGTTGGGACTAGAAAATGGGTGTTTAATTTTAAATTTTTATAGTACATGGCTAAATCTAGTTTATGATTAGGGTTGGTGTAATTTACATTTTGATTGTTTGTTTGTTCTCATTAAAATTCTTTTATTAGTTTGGAATGCCCAGTCATTAAGTTTTTGTAGTAAATTATGATTCTGTCTAAGATTAATGTAGTCTCTGACCATTTCTATTTTTTGCACCAACCAGTGTATATTCTTTCAATTACTTAATGATTCTCTCAACACTACTTTGGTAATTACAGGAAAGTCTATGCTTCATTGATGAGTTCCAATAGTTGTCTTTGCCAAAATAATCAAAATATCATTAGTTAATAACTAATTTTGTTTTTATATTTCAGCATAATTTTTTCTATTTAGCTTTTTGATGTTCCCTTTATTAAGTATATTAACACTAACTTAACAATAAGTTAGTCTATTTACTATTTTAATTACCTTCGTGGTAGTAGTGTTACTTATTCTCTGGTTGAAATCATGTCTACACATTTTTTAGTGTATCCATTGTGAATTAGACTTTTTTAGTACTTGTTACTTCTTTCTGGTAATGTGTAATGCTGGAGAATATAGTATGTGTCCTTCTAAGTAGAGACTTATTGACAGATATCGTATATTTATTAGAATATTAACTCTGTGCATTTAAATATATGCTACTACTGGAGTGTTTGTGCATTGTGCACAATACTTGTGTATGTTTGTATGTATGTATGGATATTATATTCTACAAACATCTGATACCAAAGATATATTACAACAATCAAGTGTGGCATGTGGACAAGTACAAACTGAAAGACAACAACAAGAGCAATAATAATAATAATGCATGACTTGACAATTATGGGGCTTAATCTTTTAATACTCATCTGACATTTTCAAATTTTCCAATTTAATATTTTCTATAAAATGAACCTATTTAGAAATGGCTTAGTTGATTGCTTTGATGGGAATATATTTCCGAATTCCTACTATTTTCAGTTAATCTTACCAAAATCGCATTTGCATAATCCCACCAATGTACCAAGAATACTTTACAATATATATGTACCGATTATCTGTTTAGAAAGAGACATTGCTTTGCCTAAAAATGTCCACCAATCTTGTTACTAGATTCCAGCTATAAAATGTCATATTGATTGATTCTATAGAACTCCATACTGGTTTATCTTTGGTGTGTCTACTTATACATTACTTGAACAGTATGTTGGTTGATGTATTTGTATAAATATACCTGGGAATTGATTTAGACTGGACAACAAAGACCTTATTTCTCTTACTTAACCCAGTTTTCAGTTCATGGGTATGCAAAAACATTTGTGTGCACACGTGCTTATATAGATGAATTCCCCTTACTATGTATGCATTTAGCTAGAGTCAAAAAGTGGTGGAAGAAGTTCATAGAATTGTTTCCTCTGTTGGTAACAAGAGGTTTCACACTTTGGTTAAAAGGGGTATATATATGGGGTATATATAAGGAGGGTGGTATTACATAGAAGTGAGACATGGGTATTGAATGCAGATTTACAGAGGCTGGAGAGAAATAAGGTGAGTTTGATTAACTGGATGTGCAATGTTAACTTACAGTAAAGGCAAAAAATAGGTGTACTGAGAAATCAACTGGGTATTAAAGGCATCAGCCGATGTGATCAGGTGAGCTGGTTGTGCCAATATGTGAACGGATTACAACTGCTAGGTGAAAAGTTGCCTTATACTGATAGTGGAGTGAAGTTCATATCAGGATGTTGGGCCTCACAGACTCTATATTAGATTAGTCAATATTACACGAACTTTGAAAATGGGTATTAGAATGATGATGAAGATGATGATGATGACGATGATGATGTGTGTGTGTGTGTGTCAAGATGTAAAATGGCTGAATATAAAAGTTATTTGGACTGGTAGCTCGTTATGAGTTAAGGTACATTGCAGCCAAGTGAAAAGAAGAAGTTCACATGAACTTAGAACACTCCTTAATAAAAAATCTCTGCTCATGAAAGGTCAAGCAGTTTCTTCTATGTATTCACTAGTGTGTGGGATAAATATTTATATTTCCTACATAAACACATACAGGCACATAGATAAATACACACTAGCTGGAATATTGGTCTTTAGGACAAAATTAATAAGCAAACTAAACATTTTTAAAGCACATGTATTCTATTTTTTTACATAATTAAAAACTACAAAGAATATACAACAAAAGATAATGAATGATATTAATATAGAACTTTATGATATATAACACCCCTGTTTTTTGTTATTTTTCTGACATTATAAAACATTTGAAAAATATATATTTCCTGACATAAATTAAACATAAAAGATAATGAACAATATAGTATTGGAGAACCTCATGATAAACAACTTTCTTGGTTTTTTCCCACTCTTTGACAATATACAAAAGTCTTCAGCCCTGTTAACTCTGGAGTATCCAACATAAAATTGATCATGTGAAAGGCAGGCTTATAGCAGATAAAGGCCAGTAACATTTAGGCTTTACCCTTGAGGCTTATTTATTGACATTGCAAGTAATACCCAAATAGGAAACTGAAGTTTCTGAAATTCAATAGACTTGGTAATAGTTAAATTCTTGGAATGAAAGTATTTTCTCCTTAAATCTAACAATTGTATATGTGGATTGCCATGTGAATTACCCTCTGTAAAGCTTGTCTTTGCATTTCTCTTTGACTTCTGTGATATGCAGGGTCTTTTGATTCTCTAGCTTGATTTCCTGGTTTGGTCAGGAATTTCTTTTAATTGATCTACAGAATCATCTCTTATTCTCAGACCTTCTCTCTGGGATTTGTTTTTTGGGCACTTTTTCAGTATTACCCAAAATTAGCAGACGAATCGAATGCCTATTTCTCATTGGTTCTTTCGCATGACCATATACATACAGACTGCCATCTTTGAATACTAATGTGTTTTTCAACGCCACGTGTTAGTATTTCATAAATAAACAAACGGAACCAAATAGAACCAAATGATTCATCGGTCTTTTATCTTTGAATAAATGGTTCATTGGTCGTTTGTCTTTGAATACGAATGTGTTTTTCAATGCCATGTCTTCGTATTTCAACTTTAAAAACACCGCGTGTTTTTTGTGGTTTTTATTTTAATATTGAGAATTCGAAAATGCCACTCGCTTATTTACCATTATCAGAATACAATTTACGGTGAATTCACAGGGAAACTATGGATACTAATCATACCATAGAATTTTGAAAAAAATTGGATTGTTGTTTACTCATCGAACTTGTGATAAATGTGGTCATGAAATGATTGAATCGAAGCAAAATCGTGGGGATGGTAGACGTTGGCGATGCAATCGGCAAGAGTGTCGCAAAGAAATATCAATCATAAAAAATACATTCTCCGAGAATAGTAAATTAAAACTGGAAGAAATAATTGGCATTTTGTATTTATATTCATATGGAATTGCGTCCTGTAAAAATTTGAAATGCGAATGTGGAATAGCAGCAGAGGCTACAGTTTTTAGGCATAATTATATATGTGATATAATGGCTGAATATTTCATTGCCAATCCAGTTAGACTTGGAGAAGTTGGCCATATCGTCGAAATAGATGAATCGGTTTTAATCGCTAAAAATATAATGTTGGCCATTATTTTCCTCTACAGTGGGTATTTGGAGGAATTGACAATACGACAAAGGAATGTGTTCTTTTGTTTGTTTATTTATGAAAAAAAAAGCTTTAAAAAAAATTAAACTTTGATACTTTGACATTTTCTTGTTTATTTATGAAAAAAAATTTTTTTAAATTTAATATTATAAAATATTGTATATTTTATCCTTTATTTCATGTTTGTACCGTTTGTTTATTTATGAAATACAAACACGTGGCATTGAAAAACACATTAGTATTCAAAGATGGCAGTCTATATATGGTCATGTGAAAGAACCAATGAGAAATAGGCTTTCGATTCGGCTGCTGATGCGGGTAATACCGAAAAAGCCCCCTCACCCCTTATCCATCTCGTCCTTGATAACGATGTCAAGCTTGCTGGCTTTTATCTCTCAATCAGTGTAGATGATCATGTCCCAGAGGATGCTGATTCATTGTTATCAATGAGCATGTTATCTTGATCTTGTAACTTCTGAATATTTTCCATTGAAGGTACACCACTGCCTTATTATACCTGTGGATGTATTCAAATTTTGCTAGTTCCAGGCACCCAGAGATAATCTGGTCAATAGGTTCTTTGTACTTTCCACAGATCCTGCATTGTGGATCTGTTCCATCTTTGATGATGTGATGGTGATAGGATCTGAATGTGAGACTGTGGCCCTCCATCTCTGCTTTCCGTCCAGTGCTCCTTAATCACTAGTATGTCTTCAGTTGGTCCATATCTGCCTTTTGCATCCTTTTTAAGCACTTCCTTGTCCTCCCAGCATTTCTTCAGTTGCAGCTGGCCATTGTGTTTTTCCTTCTGCTTCACACTATTATTATGGGTGGTGGCTTGACGGAATTGTTAGAACATCGGACAAAATGTCTTGCGGTATTTAGTTATGTCTCTTTTCATTCTGAGTTCAAAATTCTGTCGAGCCCAAATTCACCTTGTCACAGTACAGTGAGGGCTCCGGTGTATGGCGAAAAAAGGTTTACCTTGTGCCTATATTAGAAATCATTATTATTATTAGCTATCTTGCATTCAATACAACTACCACTAAGAACCAACTTCCATTGAAGGTATTTGAGAAACAGTCAAGAATACTTAACAAAAAAACAGAGTGCTTCAATAATTATTTGAAGAAATGATTGTTAACATAATAGATATGGGAGCACATATGAACTTTGATCCATTTGAAAAGTTAGTGAAGGGATTCTCTTTCTTTGTTTGGGATACTGGTAAACTGATATCCTGAACTGCTACAAATATTTTAAGAATCTTTTCTTTAAGTTATATATATACTTGGAAGAGGGGTAGTGAGTTATCTTCATGTCACAGCAGGGTATGTGTGTAGATTTCAGGATTTTATGAAATGGAGGCAGATACATGACCTGCAGTAGTACATTTATACTTTGATGTCAGCCTATATCATTATGTTTTTCCTTGTCTACATATAGAATTTCATTTTGAGAAACAGTTTCTCAGCAGAGTGTTGTGTTTAGGATATGGAATCTGTTTTTAGACAGGAAACTTTAACAAAGCTCTCTCCCACTCATAATTTTTTTTTATACTTGTGAAATAATCCAGACTATGTCCACATATCTTTTCACTTCTTTGTTGGAAAATTATTATTCTACTTTCCTTATAATACTTCATTTTTGGTTTAAAATCATATTTCTCATTAGAAATATTCTGAAATAAGGCATTTGATAATTCATTATCACTAGTCATTCTTAGAATGGTAAAATAAACAACTATTACAGTTCAAAGGGTTTAGCTTAACAACTCATTAAAATTTAGAACTGAAATAAAATGTAAAACAACTAATATACAAGACCAAAAATTAAGACAAGAAGAGCAACTCATTTGCTGATATTCATAATAATATAAAAATATTCATAAAATATTTCATTTGAATGGGTCGTATAGAAGTTTTAGATATAATACATAAGTTTCTATTTCTAAATACTATACTTTCATCATATTTGTCAAGTTTGATTTATTGTAAACTAGACAGGTTAATACTATTCGTTCTCCATTAAAATATATGCATTATTTCTACTGTTAAGAAAAAAGGTAAAAGATACTAAGATGATCATTTCATCTGAAATGTAAATAAATGCATGCATAGAGGTTCCCACTGAATTTAGAAGTTCATAAGATATCTATTTTCACAGATTGTAATTTCTTACTAGTTTATAAGTAGAATATATATTTCACTGTTTACGCATAGATGCAAAATAGTGTGTTGTGCACACAAGCACGCACATACATACACTGTTTTGCATCAATTTGTAATCAGGATAAAGTATTCTACTTATTTTATATATTTATTCATAACCAATGCTGTATTGGTTCTAGTAATCACTTGCATATAAGATCATTTGTAAGTTAGCTCAGTGTATTTTGTTTTCAATGAAGAATTTAACTTTACATAGTGTATCTAGGGCAACTTCACTTGGTGGGGTCCAACATTCTCCAATCTATATCTACAGGTATAGCCATAGGATAGTGCCAGCAACAAACTGCTTTTCTAGAGCCCTCTTGACTCAGCCAGCTGCATTTTCCTATGTGGATGTTGTCATATAATTTTCTTTGCAGGGCAAGCCCCTAAATGTTCTGAAAGAGAGCATAATACTTAATGGATGAATCAGAGCAGATGTCTAAAAACTACAGACTTGACCTTCTGATCACACATATCAACAAGATCATGGAGGGAATTATTGCTGAGAAAGTTTTAAGAGAAGATAAACGGCTGAGAGTCAGTCAGTATGGTCTTTGATAAGGGCATAAATGTCATAAATTCCAATTCTCTCTATCATTGACCCAGTTTCTTAGAAAAAAAATGAAATATTAAGTGATAACCAGAACATTGTATGGACAAGTAGAAGCTGCTAGACAGCTAGGTTACAGTATTATAGATGGGGTCTTCACTCATTTGATGGAAGCCATAGTATATCTCCAGACACTACAAAGTAATTCCACAAAATTAACCAGTCATATGTCTGGCTACATGATTTCAGCAAATGTGGGGAATGGCTATAGGACTTTCTGAGGAACTAGAAGTAAGATGTTGCTGCCAATTATACATTCTCTATACAAAGTCAGAAATCCAGAATGGAGTGCCCCAAGGAACTTTCTTGCTATTATCATTGTTTGTAATATCACTCACTAATGACACCAATATCTGTAGGGTAATTAAACTATCATCTAGAGATCTATAACTGAACTATGATGCCATATAAGTTGGTAGATAATAACATGAAATTTGAAAATATTCTTATATTATGCTACCAAGCTTTTATGGCTACATACAGGTTGATATATTGGATTCAGAGGTGGCTGTTCTATGGCACCAAATCTGCTGTATGTCTTGAAGTCTTGTTTAATTGTTGGATACTGAGGGTATTTCCAGCTCAGTACACATTACCAACAGCAGTCAGAATGTATGCAATATTTGTGAATTATGCCTATAATAATTTATTACTGTGGAACATAGTCAACTGTTCAAGGGAAATGGTACTTATTTTATCAATTTTAAAATTGTTTATTACATTATACTTGTCTTAAATTATCATTACTTAGAAATTTTGTATGGAAATTGTTAATAATATTTCTATTGGCTGAATTACATGTCAAAAAGCCTAGTCAGTATTATTTAGTGAGTTCGAAAGGGACCCTTACAATAAATCTTGTGATGCTTTTACTCTGTGCATAAGGGAAATTCAACTGGACAAAGAGGGAGCTGATGGCTAAGACTGTTATTGCATTATACTTGTCTTAAATTATCATTATTTATAAAGTGTAGGTGCATCAGGTTAAATAGCATGTCAAAAAGCTGTGGTTGGTATACCCACTCTCACTCCTCCACTGAGTTTGACAATCTAGAATATTCCACCACTTCTACCAATATTGACAACCTAGACCCTTCTAACTGCACAAAGGAGACATTAACTCCACCAGCTGCAACAAAGGCAACCAGTAAAAACTGATACAGGGTAGAGCAGATTCTTTAGCCCTGGCACAGATAACCTCTCTAGCCATTGTGGCCCCGTGGTAGCAAAACCCCATCCCTACATGGAGAGACATACCTCTCAGCTGTAGTGAAGGCACCCTGCCTAGGAAGTTGAGCATTCCTAATAAAGCCATCAGTGGATGCAACATGTCTAGTAGAGCAGTAACTCTGAATAAAAACTGATATAGGGTAGAGGGGACTCTTTAGTCCTAGCAGTCAACCTCTCTTATGCCAGTGGTACAATAAAATGCACCCAGTCCATACTGTAAAGTGGTTGGTGATAGGAAGGGCATCTAGCTGTAAAACCCCCATCACAAAAGGGAAGGAAGTAAATGATGAGACATAGACTCTGCAAGCTGCAACAGGGTCAAGGGTAGAGGGGACTCTCTTGTGCTGTTGCAGATAAGCTCTCTAATGCTGGTGGTAGGATAAAATGCACCCAGTCCATGCTGTTAAGTGGTTGGTGATAGAAAGGGCATCCCACCATAAAGACCATGTCCCCCTAAAAAAAAATAAACATGACATACACGACAAAGATGGCAGGTTTTCTCTATTGCTGTGTATGCCAGATGATAAAGGGCCATGAGATGCTGTGAGACTCGTCCAACCCATACCAGCAAGAAAAAATGGATGTAAAATGATGATAATGATGGTATACACATACACACACAATTATTCAAAATTACCAAACCTAGATCTAGTACCATGAAGAACTGTATGCTGACCCTGTTTATGAGCATTTTAAAATGCCATAGAATATTATAGATGTTTATTTGATAGCCACAAGTACTAGGTCTTGTATGATAGCTCGATGTATAATGGATTAAATGGTTGCTCTCAGTTTCATGTCTATATGTTCAGAGTAAATTAAATTACTCAGAATATGCAATTCAAACAGCTTGTAGTCATACTACCAGAACTTTGTTAAATAAGATTATTTGTGCTGCAGGTTTTAAATTAGATCTAAATGTTTCTTCACTTCCAAAATAGATTAAAGTAGATTGCAAACTGCTGCCAGCTTCAGGTGGAAATTTGCCATGGGAAACAATTTTAGGTTGAAAGATTAGAAAATAGAAGTTATTTGATATCACTTAGATAAAAAATTGAATTTTGGTACAGATCTTTCCAGGTGTATGTTCAGGGATGCAAAGATTTTATCTAAATGGTAAAACAAAACAACTACCTTGTTAGTGAAAACAGACTATTCTATTAATATAAATTAAATTGCTTTTATTTTTTTTTAATAAATAAAATTTGTTCGTAAAATCATTTCTTTAAGAACAATTGATTAGTATGTAAGCTCACCATTATTGCTACTAGATCTATTATAATCACTATTAACATTTTACATTCATTTTCCTTGACAACATAAATTAGAGCCTCTATGAACAGATAAATTAATTTCAAACACAGTAACTGATTTAATTTAAAGTCGATGAGCAGTTTTATAAATTAATGTCAATAGTGCATTACCTTGCAGTATACCTTTATTTACTACTATAAACAAAATCATTAGTTTGCTCTAAAATGTATTACTCTAAAACATACCATTTATTACCAACCTTAAAGCAATTTATTGACTTATATCTTGCTGTATTATACTAACTTTGATATTCTGGTGACTTGCAACAAATGATGAGGGAGTATGGTGAGTGGGTGGTGTTATGATGAATCTTGTACAAAACACAGATATTCGAATATAAAAGAGGCAGAGAGATCTCTGGAAGTTACCTAAAAGCATAAATTAATAACACACAAATTGTCTTTAGAGAACAGTTCCATTAAGAAAGGTGGAGACAGATTTAGTGTGGTGCTCTACTATTTCTGCCACTCCGCCACCTTTTGGAAGGATATAATATTATTGGAAACAATATAAAGTAATGTAGAGTAGAGGTCAGCTTTTAGTATGAATGTCACAATATCCCATCTTCTCTTCAAATCTGAGGCTGTTATTTAAAAAAATCAATATGTAATGATTCTGCCAATATATCACTTGTTAATGGTATGGGATAACAGTTTTTGGTTCTGGAGTGTGGTCCTTGGGTAGCTTATGGTAGAATTTTGTATTGCTGAGTTGTCAGAGAGCTTTCCCCCAAGAAAGGTCAGTTCACCAAACAACAATAGCGTCATCCTTGTCAACCAGTTTGTGACATTGCTACAGCTCGGGATGCACTTCAGCACATGGAGTTTGTGAACAGTGATGTTTAGGTGTTAAGACTTTTCGAAATTAAATAGAACCAAATTTATAATATAGTTATATATAAATGTTATAAATCTATAATATAGTTATATATATAACTGTTCATTAAAGAAACTTTCTGACAAATTCCAGTTGCTTATTGATACGAG
>JAYRBU010547271.1:0-10049 GCA_036023795.1 Vulcanoctopus hydrothermalis
TTGTACCGAGTTTTGTTTGTATACAGAATCCCCAAGCTGGAATTATTATTTACGATGATCGTTCGTAATTTGTGGGTATCGGAGGGTGTGAGAACGAAGCACTTGCGGTTATTAGAACAGACGATACGGTCGTTAATTAGGAGGACGCATGGGTGAGCAAGTACAGAGGTTTATAGGGAAACTATGTCTAAGCTGAAAGAGTATCTATTCTGTCTAGGTGTGTTAGCGTTGAGGTCTTTTAGTCTGTTAAGGATTTCCTTGAAACAACCATGGGGAAAAGGCGTAGATGATGTACTTGGACAGGATTTTGGAAAGGAGCCATGACATTTTATAAAATGGATCCTCTATTCCAGCGAAGAAGGCTCGGACTTTTTGTTTGTATCTGGGTTTGTGAATCTTAATAAAGGGACGGAAGGTGGGTATCCTGCTGTTTATAGGTATTCAGTTCCACTTGATCTTACTAGAGAGTACTATGTTGCTACAAATATGTGTTCAACTGGTATTTATGATAGCTTCAAGCTGGCCAGTGTAGTGCTGTCGACGTTTTCATATATGTAACGTTGTTACAAATGCCAGTTCGTTGTATGCAGTTTTATCAATGATGTAGAATTCTCTTCCCCTGTCTCAAGGTAGACATATAAACGTTTTAGATCGTAGATTCTATGCAAGGACTAATGGGGATCTAGGAAGATTATGATATAGAGTGGATCGTTTCTGTAAAATGTGGAATATAGAGTGTTTACATCTAAAAATCTTTGCGTTAAATCCGGGGATGATTGTAGTAGGGTGTTGTGGGTGGTGAAGTTTGTAGATAGGATATCTAGTAGTGGTAGAGCAAGATTTCAGAGCCGACTAGGCTGTTCTGAAAAAGTTAGTATTTATGTCAAGGCTAAGTTTTGTTGATAAGAATTTGGTTGAAAGTGAATTTAGGGCCAACTTTTAGCAGCTGCCGTTCTGCGTAAGGGAGTTCCATAGAGTTCTGTAACACATGATTCTGTGCCAGCAGTAACAACTATAGGCAGCATTTTAACAAGTATTTCTGTAGTAGCAGCAGTTGAAGGCAGCATGCTTGTGATGTTATTAGATGCAGAGTCGTGGTTGTTGTTGTTGTTTCTGTTATGTTGGAGGCCTGATGTTGGAAGTTGTATGTCTCTGATGTTGGTGTTGGTTTTCGTGAAGACGTCAATATGGCTGTTGTGATTTTCAGAGAGATTATATACAGTTCAGAATTGCAGTAATGTTTGTAGTGAATCCATCGTAATTTATGCGTGAGGCGTTTCTTATCATGGGAGAATCGGATGTGGTAGGATTGGTTAATCATATCCTGTAAGTGTGGTTGGGAGGTGTCTGGAATTATTTCAAGATATGATTTCAGATCTGAGATCGTTATTCTGTGTTGTTGGAATTGTTTATTGAAACTCTCCTTAATAGTGAATGTGTGTATGAAATGACATGAGTTGTTTTAAGCTGCGTAAGTCAAAACAGACCGGTAGTTGAATATTCTTTATTGTGTTAGGGGCAGCGTCGTATTTCAAGCAGAGTGTTAGGAAATAACACACTGGCAGCAGCTATTCGCTCGTTTCTCATGACAGCTTGAATAGATTCCACATCATAGTGAACCCAGCCTGGAGCAGACGCTGTGATATTAGAGTAGTGAGTGTAAATGAAGCTTTGTAAGTTGGAGTAGGTATTGTTAAACCTCTATAAGAAGGCTAGTGCAATGCAAATTGGAAATAATGGAGTGAAATCACTGAAGTAATGAAAACAAAACTTCAGTTTACAATTTTATTTTATATTTCAATAATATGTTGATGAAAAGATGGTGTCTTTTTCACAGATATGTGTGCTTGGGGTTGCAGCATGTGAAAACTGCTATTTCTACAATAGCTAATAAGCTTCGTGCAAATTCAGATGGATTCAATATAAACACAACCGCAACGATTCGAATACCCACATACTAATCTACAATCCTTCCCTATCTACCATACATTGATGCGAAAACCACTGCTAAGATGCGTCAGTCAATCCGTATGGACGGAGTAAACATACAAAAGGACCACTCTGATGAAGTTGCAGTCTGCCAATTGTCCAAGATACAGACATTATACATGCACACTATCTAACGGCCCCATCAACAATGGGCGGATGTTGAAGACAACACCATTTTACATATATGTGCAAAAGATAAACACTCGCAACTGCCACCATCCACTTTCTCTCTTAAATGGGTTTTAATCCCGAAATATTGAAATTCAAGGTAAAAGATTAAACTATTGCTTTGTTTACGTTCCTTCTATTTTCTCCTCACTCTGACCATTGCCCACCCCTCACTAACACACGTTACCTCTCCCTCCTCCCTCTATCTCTCCTTCCTCTTCCTCTCTCACTAGTTGCACCAGTTGACGTTTCCCCTCTGTCCGACGAAGTGTTTTTCCCGGCATCATCAGAGGCGTAGCAAGGGGGGTTGCGAGGGAGGGGGCAGTCACCCCCGGGCGCAAAATTTCATCTGGCCTAGCATACCTGTTAATTATGGAAAGGGAGCCAAAAGTGCCCACCCCCCTCCGGGCACTAAGAACCCTTGCTACACTACTGCACTGCATAAAGTTTGAACGTTCTAGTAATGTTTTTGGCAGATTTCCTTTTAAAGGTGAGGTCGTGTGGTTGAAACTTATATCTCGTATCTTGCTAGATTCGTATGTCATTTATTAAATTTATTAAACGTACGTGCTCATATAGTCACTCTATATTCCAAAGTTTGGCCACTGATAATTCTGTTTGTAGATTCATTCCATGGCTTCCTCACTTCCTGAAACCATATTCATAGTGAAGTAGAGATAGCGGTTGTTGTTTTGTAGCCCCAGATCAGCCCTGATCGTGCAGAGACCTATTGCAAGTAGGCAGTTAACCCAACGATTAGCTAAGATCCATAGCTTTCTGTGACGAATCTGTAACCGTCCAACCGGTGTTCTAGCTGTAAATGTCTCATCTTATTTTCTTTCCTGGCAAATTATATCTAGGACTGAATTATTCAGTATATCCAACAATTTTTTAAAACGGTACGATAACGTTTGAGGGAGGGTTGAATGCTATTTCCAGCAGGTTGTGCAACCACATAAAGGTGGGAGAACCTTTTTTTTAGTACCAGGGGCGAATTGTGAGTACATAAGAACTTCCGGGAGCGCATCTGTACTGAGAAACATAACAAATATCTAATTGTACAAATTCATAGATATGCAAGTTATTCCAGCCATTCTTTTTAAGCTGTCATATCACATAGTGTTCATTCACGAAAAAAACCTATATTTTCTCTAGTCATTCAGATCTTGCAGTAACCGTTAGACTATGCTTTGCTGATGAGGTCTAATAATACCGAAACATGCCTTGCGTTGTCACAGTATTGCTTTAGATTAGACCCACTCCCCACTGCATTCTATATTTAATTTTAATTAATTAAAATTTCGGGTTTGTCTCCCTTACTTTTCTTGATCAGAGTTAGTCATTTAGATAAGGATTTGTTCTCATCATTGTGTAATTTTTAATTAATTAGAATTTCTTGGCTTACTACATCAAGAATGCCAGCACCCACTTTATATTAAACTACCGTTTTTTGGTCTTAAGGTTTATGATATGGGTTTTTAGATAATTCGTCAGCAGGCAGTTTCGAATTAGAATGTGGGTGAAATTTCATCCGCGAGTGAGGGGTACCCTACCCTTGATATACAGGCTTCCTAGTTGGCTCGTAGAGATAATGTAGTTGCTCAAGCCATTGATGAACGACGAAATACTTCGATTCTACCATTACTGAATAATGAGTCTGTTTAATAGAGATTTATAAGATGTGGACGCAGCACGGCCGAATGGTTAAAGAAGCTCGCTTCACCATCACAAGGTCCCAGGTTCGATCCTACTGAGTGGTATCTTGGGCAAGTGCCTTTACCATAGCATCGAGTCGACTCAAGCCTTCTGAGTGAATCTGGGTAGACGGAAACTGTATGGAAGCCAACCAAATGGATTGTACCTGTAATTCAAAGGTCCAGCCTTGTCACACTGTGTCACACTAATTCTGCATGAGAATTACGTTAGAGGTACACGTGTCTGTCGAATGCTCAGCCGCTGCACACGTTAATTCAATGAGTTGGCCGTCCGTTGATCGAACAATGGAACACACTCATCGTCGAAATCGACGGTGAATCCATCATCATCATCATAAGATAGGCATAAGACCACAACTTTTGGAAGGATGGGTACAGTCAATTTAATATACTCCAGTACTTAACTGGTACTTATTTTGTCGACACCGGAAAGACGAAAGGCAAAGTAGAATTCGGTGGGATTTGAACTTAGAACGTAAAGGGACATAACTAAATACCACAAGACATTTCATCCGACGCTCTACCGTTGTCCTGTGTCTGTTTATGAAGTTAAATGTTTCAAGGTACTTTCCTGTTATCGACAGCCAATTTTGTTTTTACTAAAGGATTAGGTTAAGTTATTAAACAAATAGGGTTAGTAAAAAATTGGTTGTAGATAACAAGTATATATATATATATAATTCACTCGCCAATACACCACAACTACTCGCTCAATCTGTTCAACACGTATTATAACGGTTTATGCAACTTGCGTACCACATCCACTGTTGAACCCAGATCGGCTGTCCTTGTCATCCCTATTATATACCAACCAAGCCCAACAGTAAATATTTTCCTCATTTCTTTCTCCTCAAGAGTTGCAACTCTCTGAAATCCCTCCTTTGTCCATCCGACGGGCTTCCACAGTTTCCATCTACCAAGTTTCACTTACAAGACTTGGATCAACCCAAGGCTATTAGTAAGAATACACTTGCCCAGAGTGCAGCGCATTGGGATCTAATGTTATTATGAAGCGAACATTCTTAACTACATGGCTATGCCTATGATTAACAGAAATCGAACTCCACTGGGTTGGCGCGTGGATATAAATTTACACGTGTACAAACGTGTGTGCACCGATTCAGTGAAGCGGTGTAATATTAATTGTCGAAGAAATTTGTCGGTATTAAATAGAGCGACACTTGGAATTGTCCAGTATGGGGGTGAGTAAGGCAGACTTTACCATTGCGTAACATTCAGTTTATTATGATTGTTGTCTATAGTAAGGTTTTGCCACAGTCTATAACGCACTGCATGTCACTACTCCAAATTCTCCGTTATAAGGCGTAGTTGTGCGAGTTAAATTCATGGGTAGCAAACGTTTGAAAATAATCATCTGAATTCCATATTGAGCTGGACTTCGAATGGGAACACACATGAGAGAAAGTTCGTGAACAGTGAGAATGTTAGTGTACAGCCACAAAATACTGAAAACACTTTATGAATGGTGAAAAACAAATCAGAACAAGTGAGCTCTTATTTACGTTGTGCAATCTACAAGGGAGCCTCTACGGGGTCGCTCAACCTACTAGAAATGGCAGCAACATCTTGAAATAACACCCTACCATCTTTTTAAAAAGGGGGAAGACACATTGGATAATGTAGTCCTAGATACACTGAGTTTGGAACAAGAAAAAAGAAAAGACGAGAAGATCAAGGCTGGATATTCTTTGATCATAGGTCTGTTTGATCTGGTCTAAACAACAACGGAAAGGAAGTTTGGAGTTTAATCCCCCACCCGTGTGGTTTGGGGTTTTGGTATGCTACCTTTACACTTCCCATGGAATTTTGACCACTTTTATTACATGTTTCTTTAATTTCGATTCTTCACTCATTAATAAAAAAGCAAATATTTTCAAAATACCATTGGTGGGGTAAAGGTAACGAACACCAGTAATGTCACTTATTTACTGTATAAGATTCCAATGTCTTCACTAGTTCATATTCTTGTCTGTTCTGGGTATGTATCTCCCACTGCTTATAGTCCTAGTGGTAATAATAATGATTTAAACAATTTTTGGAGTGAGTAGTATAGTCGATTACATCGACCTCAGTACATGACTGGTACTTTGTTATCAACAATGGAAGGTAAAGTCAACTCTAGCGGGATTTGAACTCAGAACGTAAAGAGACATCTTATTATAGCATTTTGTCCAGCTCTGTCAATTCTGTCACCCACTACTCTCCTAGTGGTAATAATATTTGCAGTGGAGGAATATAGTCGATTGAATAGCTAGCACCTTAATGGTACTGATTTTTAATGGATGAATTGCAAAGTCGTCCCCTACAGACCTGCACAATTTGAACTTACCGTGTAGAGGCATTAAACTGTAATTACTGGTTTCATCGTCATCGTTTTTATGTCCACTTTTCGATGCTGGCATGAGTTGGATGAGATTTTGTGATACAGTATTTCACACCTGGATGCCCTTCCTGACGTCAGGTCCTATTTATTTTTAAGTATGGGATTTATTCCACTGATCTTCACCCATAGAACTGCTAAGCTGTGGGACACATTGTTTATGTAGGACATAAACAAAGGACACTGGTTGCTTAAGTAATGTCAAGATGAAGACATGCGGAGACAAACATGTACACATATACATGACAGTTTCCATCTACCAAATTTCACCTATCAGTCCAAGGCTATAATGGAAGACACTTGTACAAGGTGCCATGCAGTGGGACCGAACCTGAAGCCACGTGGTTGTGAAGCAAACTTCTTAACCACATAGCCATGCCTGTTGCATAAATCAGGTAAAGCAAATCTCGTTGCTTCTTAAGATGTTAGTCTATTGACGCTTATTTTCCTAGAAGGCCTTGTATGTACACTAGTTAGATAAAGTGAGGCACGTAGAATTAAGTGCTTTGCCAAGACAGTGAAGCTCCTGTAGTGGTGTATGAACCAACAACTCATATACTGGTTTTATATCCTTCGTTGTATCTTTATTAATATCCATCATTTATTTATTCATTTTTTTTTAATAAGCAAAAGCTTAATTTATTTTTTAAAAATTTACATTTTCATTTGAGATTGTTAAAATGTCACATTTCATTTAAATACCATAAATAATAGTTAAAGAGAAAAAAAGAAAATACCTGCAAGCTCCCTCAAGTACACAACACTACAGGAAATGCTGGTGTTGCCCTCTAAAAATGTTTGAGGCAACCCGTATTACCACAGGTGATAGTGAGGCTGAGGTACTGGAACAGCCAAGCACCCTCATGATACTTTAGTAAGACGACCTAGCTGTCTCGAATGCCAGGAGCTGAAAAATTTAATTCCCTGACAAATTACAGTATTTCAGTAATTTATTCCATTTGACTATGGATGCAGGTACCCCCCCCCCCAACTCCACTGCAACATTTAGGGTGTGTAATGGAACAAAAGAATTACTGATAATGGTGCCCCATATGAGGCATCTACCTCTAGCCCAAGTTAAGTCTGTCAGGCCCCTTCCCATCTACTCTGGACAATCCAACTGGCTTCAGAATTGAGGAGGTATTAACTCTGGCTTGGGCCTGTATTATAATTAAGTTCAACTAGGTGTAGCAAGCAAAGCGACCTGCATTCAGTTGACATGACAATCCATGAAGAACACCCCTTTTTATTGAGGGAAAAAAATGTAAAAAAAAAATTTATGTAATAAATTAAGCTTTTGCTAATCATAAAATAAAAAATTATTAAATTTAGGTCAATTAGAAGATAAATTGTATCGAAATTGAAGACAGGAAACGAAGAAAAAAAGTATTTCTTGGAATGGGTATTTTTAGTCTTAATTTCCTTCAAATTAAATCAGAATATTTCAAAACCAACTTTTTATCAAATCAAACTAATATAAGGTCATTCTGCCTCCTACCACCACCTTGACCAAAGAAAGGGAGAAAAAAGGGTGGGGGGGAATTTCCCCTTTAAGCCCTATGATTTATTTGTCCTTACAATCCCATATAAGCTCAATAGAAGATATTTCCATGGCAACGAAATATATAGATAAAAAAAATAAACTTATAAGGAAGGGTACAATCATGAGATATCTCAGTGCGTAGGTTTTGCATGAGCTATTTCATTATCATGGTGCAACATCATTTTAGTTTGTTACAAACTATCTCGTGATTAAGGCATAAAGAGTTTTAAGGGTTGAGTTTGATCTCAAAAGTTTTGAGCTATGGCCTTTCCAATGACTGAAGCTTTAACTGTTGAAACATGAAAACACAACAGAAGTGAACCATCCAGATTGGTTCGAGCCAAACAAGGGTGCCTCTAAATGGTCACTTCACCTGCTAGAAATAGCAACTAAATCTCCCTGAAATCACACCTTACCCTCCTTAAAAAAAGGACACATTGGATAATATCCTGGATATACTAAAGATGGGATGGTCATGGCTGGAATGCCTTTGACTAAGGGTCTACTCAAACAAAGCGGACCTGGGTTTAAACAACAATTCAGATTGGTGTGGTCTGTCATCTCTTGGCACTGTTACTAAAAGTTACCTGAAGTCATGGTCATTATTACATGTGATGATGGACAAGCAAACATGTCCTTGAGTAAATTTTTTGAAAGAAAAATATCTTAAGCTTTAGCGAAAAATTGAATCTGTGTCATTGGTGTATGATACAAATTATTTGCTTAGAAAATTGGGGTTTTTCTATATTATTTTAACAACTAAAATTCTTCAGAGTATCAACTTCATGTTTTCTGTATTTGTCTGTCTGTCTGCAATGCTACATTTTGATCAGTTCAGCCTTCAAAGACTTAAAGACAATCAAATTTAAGTTGCTTACAGTAATAATTCATCCCTAAAATATGAATATAGATGATTCCAAATCGTTTTATATATATATTATATTTCTTTGTAGAAAATAGCACTTCAGTTTAAAGCCACTCTAGAGAACATAACCAATATTTGTCCTGAAGGAGATGACTTCCGATGGTATATCAAAGTAAGTAATACTTCCTGTTTTCATGTGAGGGAAGAGGGATTCATCACATCACATCACTGTAACATACCAAACTGTTTGTCAATTTTCACTTAGTTTGGCAGGTTTAAAAAATATATAAGTTAGTCAGAGGAGGTGGAGCAGTCCCCACAACGTTTGCAGGTCCTGCCACACTATTGTGATTGATGCAGTTGATGTACCCAGCTTCAACATCTGCAGATCAATGTCTTTAGACTCAAAAAACGAGCTTTAATTCTCTTTAACTGAATTTATCTAGCAAACACACCTGCAAATTCACAAATACACTTACACATAAACACAACATTTCTGCACGCACACACTCACCATCATGTGTTTGTACAGTGTTTCCGTCTTCTATTCCTTCCTCCAGGAGAGTATTCCAGTAAAAGGTGGTTGAGGTTCAGCTAACTCTGTAGCCATTAATAACTCGTATATATCACACACTTATATCGCAAAGCTGTTTTCAGTTCTCACACTCATTCAAAGTTGATGTTGCAAACGTTCAAGCACATCAACTTTACCACTGTAGGAGGGCCTACAAAAGTTATGGGCTGAGTGAAAACAAAAACCCATTCTACCATAGCCTCGGGTTAACCCAAGCTATGCGAGTAAAATTTGGTTGACAGGAACTCAGTCGAAGCCCGTCAGATGAATTGTACCACCACCACCACCACCTGGTCCTTGGATGCTTTTTGTGCAGTCTACGCTATTGCAAGCATTTGGACCACGACTTCAGTCTGGAGATAACTCAATATATTGATGTGCTGCTTCCTACTGTGGCAACCCATGAGTCGTGGTCAATGTCTCCTCTGATTTATTCACAGGACCTGTAAGCAACCATACAAGTGGAGTATGCAGAAAATATTTTTACTTTTGAGACGTTAATTGATTTTTTTGTTTGAAACTTCCAAAATGCATACATGGCATTAAAACTATACTGCGTGACATAATATTTCTGCTTAAAGGGAACACTGGTTGTGTTTTTTCCTCTTTTCCTGTCACCAGTCTTGAAGACCCTGGAAAAGGGTCATGTGTACTGCTATTCCTCCTTTGACTAAACCATAACAACAAAAAGCTCCCTACATTTCTCAAAACACCACCCTTTCTATAGTCACCACTGTACCCTCCCTACATTCACCAAAACACCACTCTTTCTATAGTCACTACAGCACCACTAC
>JAYRBU010548269.1:0-10044 GCA_036023795.1 Vulcanoctopus hydrothermalis
ATAAGTTAGCAGACCACTCAGTATTTATTCACAAAAATCCTATATTCCCTCTAATCATTCTAAGATCTGGTAGTAACAATTAGATTATGCTTTGCTGATGAGGTCTAATAAAATTGAAACATATCCAGAGTTGTTACCTTACTGCCAAAGATCAGACTCTCACTCCACTACATTCTATTTTTTAATTAATTTAAATTCCACTGCCTTCCTTTAGCAGAATTATATTTTCTCTCTGAGTCAGCCCTGAAACGTCAGATTCCTCTTTTCTCTACAGCATATGAACTTATCTAAACTCACGAACTTCACTGTATAATTTTTGTCAATGCATAAGACCACTCTGTGTTTTTATACTTTTAGTTATAGTGTCTGACATATTAAGCATTCTGTTCTCCCCAAGAATTAAACTGGGCTTTAAATTGTTGGGGTTTTTTTTCATGTTTAAAAATTTATTTTTTCACTGCAAGCGAAAAATCTAGACGTTTATATCTATTGTTGGAGTTGTCCTTTTTATACATGGATGATTTTGTTTCATATCAACCTCTGTTATGAACTAGGAGCATTGACTAGACCAAGTAAAATATACAACTTTTCTAAGGGCCCTACAAAATTGCTATTGCACAGTTTGAAGTTTTGATTTTTTGGGGATCAGTAGTCCAGCATCTAAACTATTCATTATTTCCTTAACCACTATTAAAATTAATAGTTAGTTAAGCTAGAATTAGGTAACCTGAATTTTAGTGTGACTACAGTGCAGTTTTGATAAAATTCCAGTGGCATGCTAAAGCAGTTTGGTTAACTTAAATGTTGTGCCATCTCTTAAATTTAGTAATCACTCAGGTAATCTTCTGCTCAACTTATTCTGGTTTATTTGCTCAAGCTAAACACTGGTTGCCTAGAGATTCCCTTTGTTACAGTATTACAATTTCTGAAAGAATTTGTAGACTAACTATACCAGTGTCATGTATTATCCTCGTAGTTATGGCTCTTTATGTTCTGAGTTCAAATCCCACTGAGGTCATCTTTGCCTTTCATCCTTCCATGTTCGATAAAATAAAGTACCAGTCATGTACTGCGGTCGATATAATCGACCAACCCCTCCCCCAAATTTCTGGCCTTGCACCCATTTTAGAAACGACTATTATTATTGTTGTTGTTCAATAGTCAGTTACATCTCTTTGTGTTCTGCATTCAAACCCTGCTGGTGTCAACTTTGCTTCTTATCCTTCTGTAGTTGATAAAATAATTACCAGTCCAGTACTGTGGTCGATCTAATTGATTGTACCATCTCCTCAAATTTGTGGACTTGTGCCTATGTTAGAAATCATTATTGTTGTCATCATTACTATCCTCTTTTCATTGCTGTTGTCATTACCTATTATCATCACCATAATATTTAGTTTAGTTTTATGTTGCTTCAAGCCAAAACTATTCTATTACTAATTGCTACAGCTATGAAGTCTCAAATAAATGACCTCACTCTTTCAAACCATTCCCAATACTCTCAAGCCATTCTTTGACTCTTCTAATATGTCTTTGTATTTACCAATCTATCTCCAGTGTGTTATTTTCTTCTTGTTAGTTAATTTGATTATATATAAGATTTAAAAATTAAATTATAACTAGTCTCATAAGATTATAATTATTTTTTTCTTACTATTAACCTCATCGTTGGAGATAAACTTTTAATATTTACATCTACACTTTGTTTCGATTGGTTTCACGTCTCATCGTAATCAGTTGTTTTATTTATGGATATGTACATAGTACCAGACTAGATTCGAACTAGGAACCTTTATTTCAAAATTAAACTACGTATCAGTGTTTTAGTGGATAAGAACATTATTACCCTCTGTTTATAAATATAGGTTCCTATTTTGAATCCAGTTTGATACCTGATGATGATCAGGCATCAAACACATTGAAATGTAGTGTAGATGTAAATATTAAACATTTTTCATTTCCGAAGATGAAGTTATTAGTTACAATCTTATTAACAACTCTCTTCAGACACTAAGATATTTAATGTAATTAGTATATTCTGTCTACTATGTATCCTTCTATCTGTGTCTAACATCAGCATTATGTTAACTATTTGGTAATCTCACATATGAGCTATTTTCACCAAGCCGTACCACCCCTGCTTCATCATTCTATCACTCTAAGCTAAAACCTACTGATTGCTCATCTCTTTAGTTCTAGGCTGAATCCCCAATATTTACCCTTTCACAAATTCTTCCTATGGTGAATGAAGTTAGCTTCTTTTCTTTTTAACACCACCCCTTATCATTCTGTTATGGCTGCACTGTTTGAAATATTCTGTAAAGCTACAATGAAGTCTCTGTGGTCACATAAAGGATTTTAAGGTTTGAATATTATAGTATTTTCTACTTCCACTATTTATCCCTATAAAATCCTTCTTAACCTGAAAATTTATCACTATAAAATCCTTCAACTGAAAATTTTGGACTCTAAATTTTATTCTTTCAGTGAATTTGTTGAATAGTGATTTCATGTTTCAAAATCAGTCCCAGTTAGCAGAGTTGTTGATGTTATGTTTGAAAAGGTTGAGATTAGAGATGGGTGGCTGTAAATCTACGGGCAAGAAAAGGGTGTTCTTGAGAGATACAGTTTTTGGCAGGAAGAACTGTGTAGTTTTTGGTGTGGAGCCTAGATGGACAGACATGATATATAGTAAGAAAGATAAATGTGAATGTAGTGAGAAGATTTGAGAAACAGTATGATGAGTCTGACAAGTTTAGAGAGCAGATACATTATGGTGACAGTTACAAGTGGCACGTATCACAATGGTGAGATAATGTCTAAAGGTTATTAGAGAAAGAGAGAGGGTTTACTAATTAATTTTTTTTTTCTTTTCTCAATGTGTTTTTAAAACATTTATGATCGAAGAGTTTCCATCGTTGCAGATATGAGACTAATATTATTTTCATTTTTTCAGCAAGTAAGGGAAATTACTCCAGACTCATTTAAGTCTTATTATGACCTCATCAGTAAAACAGTATGATAAAAAAAAATGAAAATAATATTAGTTATTGACTAATATTGTTTTTTCCTCATTGCATAATTATTTTTAGTTAGTATATTTCTTTTTTTTTAATACTCTTTGCAGTAAAGATGTTAATACTAACTTAACTGTTGTTTTTTCTATGGATGGCATCGTTGAATTATTTATTCTCTGGTCAACCAATCTACAGACTTGTACATTTACTTAGTGATTCTGTGATCACTACTCTGGCAACTACAGTGAAGGCTATGTATCGTTGATGAGGTAATAATAAGGCTGAAACCTGTATGGAGTTGTCTACCATACTTGCCCCAAGTCATTGACAAATATTGTTTTTTCCCTCGCCTCATAATTATTTGTAGTTAAATTTTTAATGCTCCATGCATTAAAGAAGTTAGTGTTAGCATACGTTAAATATGTTAACACTAACCTCTACTGTAGAGTGTTTGTTGTATGCCTTAGTTTTGCTGGGCAGGTGACATTAAAGGAAAAGTTGACTACTTGCTATGGTAGTTTTGTAGGGACATGAATGAGTTTCATGTACGTCTTATTGCTTTATTTTGCAATATATGTTTCAATAATTAGTACATTTAGTACTTTTAGTTAGGCATTGTTGTTGGTGTAGGTTTCCCCTACTGAATAGCCTAAAGGTGGTTTCTCATTTGTTTACATATTTACGAATAGAAATGATACTGAGAAGTATGTAAACTGGCATTACATTAAGTTTATTTGAAATTCTTAAAATTGATTTGAAGATACAAAAAATGTTGTTAGTAAAATATTTGTATGCATATATATTTATTTATATTATTACTTGAATGATATTTATGAGTATTGTGGTATATCTTTTTCCTTATTTTTATTTTTGTTATATTTTATTGAAATCAATATTCCTATTAACATCCACAAAAATTGCTGTATTGTTTTCTTCATTTCATACCTTGTTGTATATATTTTCTAAATTATTAAGTTTGTTTGAGTGTGTGGTTAAGAAGTTTGCTTTGCAACCACCTGTTTCTAGGTTCAATCCCACTTTGTGGCACTATGGGCAAGTGTCTTCTACCATAGCCTTGGGTTGACCAATACCTTATGAGTGGAATTTGGAACATATAAATTGTATGGATGCCCATTGTCATCATCATTTTAAGTCTGTTTTTTCATGCTTGCATGGGTTGGACGGGTCTTCTCCAGCACTACGTCTTGCCACTTGTGAGGTTCAGTCTCTTAAGATCGGATTTCACCACTTCTTCCTATGGCTTCCTTGGTCTCACTCTTCACAGGTTCTTTCAACTTGGATAGCTTGGCACTTCTCTAGCCAACTGTCATCCTTCATATGCTTCACATGTCCATACCAGCTCAGTCTTCTGTCTTGCACACAACATCTGATTCCTCTTATACAGAGTTTTTCTCTCAGCTCATTAGTGCTTCTTCGTTCATGCACACTAACATTACACATCCAGCAGAGCATGCTTGCCTAATTTTTTTTCCAACCTTCACACATCCTCCTCATTCAATGCCCATGTTTCACTACCATGCAACATCACACTTTGTACACAAGCATCATGCAATCTACTCTTCACCTGGAAAGAGAACCACTTTGTTGCCAGCAGAGATAAAAGCTCCCTGAAGTTTTTCCACCCCAACATTATGCTTTCAGAACACCCTCCTCCACTGCTAATTAGGTCACCTAGGTAACAGAAGCTATCAACTATTCTTAAGGAGCCCTCTGTGTATTTGAAAGAATTTATTTTGTGTGTGTTCTTAATGTCAACTGCTCCTGTGCATCTGCTACTTGTGCATCTGCTACTTGTGAAGTCCTTCTTCTCTGTCAGCTTGCCTGTGATACCACTGCACCTCTTGTGCACTCAGAGTTTGCATTGGATACACCATATGGCATTCCTGCCTACTCATTTTCTGCATATTAAGCATGGCCTCTTCCCAGATGGCAGTACAGTTCTGACTTCTTTCCTGCTAAAACTTTTGTCTTTGTTAGGTTTACTTCAAGCCACCTTGATTCTAAACTTTGTTTTCGTCTTTGGAATTTCTTCTCTAATTCTTTGACAGATTCAGTCATGAAAACTAGGTCATCAGCATATAGTATGTTCCCATGAACAGCCAGTCTCAAACTCCTCTGTTAGGTCCTGGAGAATTATAACAGGAGTGGTCTGAGCCCTGATGGACACTTACCTGCATACTAAATTCCTTGCTGACAGCATCTCTGTACATAGCTTGCACAGCTCTCACAAGCCATTCATCAACACCTAGTTTTCTAAGCGACCACCAGACTACAGAGCTTGGTACCCTGTCAAAGAGCTTCTCTAGGTCAATGAATGCTAGGTATCGTGGCTTGCTCTTTGCAAAGAACTTCTGTAGTTTTCTCACTAGGATGAAGACATCAGTGGTACCTTGTCCTGGCACAAACCCGAACTGCATCTCGTCTAAGCTAATTTTTTTCGTAATTAGTTGTGCGATAAATCTGTTATTTTCATAACTTGGTCCAATAGTTTGATGCTTCTGTAGTTGCTTCTTTCTGGAACATCTCCTTTGCCCTAATAGCAGTTAATGATGATACCTGTCATTGAGAATGACTGTTTTCTATACTACCTGATTGATGATGGAATTGACTAGCTCATGTTCTACTTTGCTGCATATTTTCACCATCTCAGATACTGTCCTTGATGGTCCGGCTGCTTTCCCTGCCTTCGTATCCGTAATGGCCATTTTGATTGTATAGCTGTCAATTTTGATAGCTGGTCCCTTTGTTAGGTTTCCTCTCATTAGTCCCTCTCTCTTCCCCACATATTCTCCTCATTTAGCAACCTCTCAATGTAACATTTCCATGCCATCTTCTCAGCTTCAGTGAGGACGAGTGTGCCACTATCATTATGGACACATTTTTCAGCAACAACATCCTGATTCATACTGACACTGTTTTTCAATCTGAAACACTTCATGCCTCTGATCCTTAAGTTGCAGAACATTGGCAAACCTCTTCTTTCTCCAGATTGTCTTCTGTCTCTGGTTTACACTAGCATGAACGAGAAGCCAGATCATACCTGTAATAAACCAAATTCTTAGATATGGATGGGTGCATTCAACCAAGCACGAGACTGGGAACAGCAATGTCATGGATAGTGTGAGTGTAAGGACACCTAACCGTGACAGATTGGACGAAAGAGTCGGCGATCGATGTTTAGATGGATTACCAAAGCACATGCTTTGGTGTCTCTGGGTTCATTTAGCTCTTATTCTGATGCCACTAATCAGTAGTCTATGTTGGGTGGTACATTCTTCACTGAGGAAAGACTTAGTATTCACAAACATGTCTTTCCCATTTCCTGGTGAGTATGAAGTCTATCTGGCTTGAGTGTTAAGGGTTACACATGTCTGTGGAATGCTCAGTTGCTGTACATGTTAATTCAATGAGTAGGCCATTTCGTTGAATGAACAATGGAACACCCATTGTTGAAACCAATGGAGAATCCATCATGTATGTATGTTACACCAATATACATCAGCAAAGAATATAAACACGGTTATAATCCCCCCCCCCCCCCAAATAGTATTTTAGGAATGAAGTTCCTTGAGATACACCAAGTTACAGACACCTCCTTGTCACTCTCACTGTCAGAAATGCAGTGAACCAGTGATTGGCCTATTGGAAACTTGTAACGAATGACACTATTGTTCACAAATTGTGATATATTTTAAAAAAATAAAATGTTCAGGCAGCATTTAAACATGTTTTATATTTGAAGACTTGATATATATATATAAACATTAGTGCACCTAACTCCTGCAGCTGTTGATTTGCATCAGTTTTAGTGGAACATTAACAGCATCAATCTCATTGGTCTTGGAGGCTCTGACCATAGGCTCTACAGACCAAGCCAATAAAAAAAATAAAAAATATATATACATCGTTATCTACTGTTGGAATTGATCTAAAGTTAACAATGTTAAGTATTATCTAATTTCTTTTATTTCTTTGCAGATTTTTATGGCATGCTGGTATTTTTAGTTATAGATGTTGTTTTTCAAAAATTTATGTGTTTGTGTCTGAATAAATTGTCAAGATTTTGTATTCTTAAATAAACATATATGAATGTCTGTTTCCTAATTTTAGTATTATGTATGTGTGTACATATAGGGTGTTTTAAATAATCTTAACTCTACCTCCCATCCCCATAAAATTATAAACTCCAATACACTGACTCTCATCATATTAGATAAATACATGTAAATTATCTCTTATTAAAGTATATTTTGGGATATTAAAGATTTAATGAAATCATCTAGCCTACATTCTATAAGAACTATATGAAATAAGGGTGAAATGATCGAGATATTCCAAATGATTTTGGTGTAAAATTTAAAAAAAACCATAACCAAAGCATTCAACTTGGAATTGTCACCAAAGATATTAATGTTAAATGGGGTAGGGGTGACATTGTTTGAATCAGTAGATGTGGCTTTAATGTAAACAGAAGCAAATTCTGGTTTTGTTAAAATATGTTATACCTGCAGAATATTAGAAATAATTCAGAGGTACAGTTATATAACACACATACACACATGCATATGCATGTATGCATGTCTAAAGTCTATATGTTTTGTTAAATGAGTACTTTTGTTACATGACAGAGATGGCCAGACATGTTTAATGTAAGAGCCACATACGATAAACTACAGATGTTTGAGAGCTACAAGACATGAACAAAATTTATACATGTTTTTATTGTTACATACATATTTTGTTACAAAAAGTTTATATAAATATTAAGAAATATATGTATGCAATAATATTTATTCATCTATATAGTTTTAAAAAACTGCTAATTTGTATTAGTTTCAGTAATCACGAAGTACAGATATATACCAAATGTTTTCAAAATGTAATAGTAAATTATATGAGGTTGCTTATTAAAGATGGTAGGTAGTTACTTGAAAAGAGACATGGCTGTTGTTTCAACATATTGTCTTCATAGAAGTTTCCTTATTGATTTACTTCAGTTTTGTCAACTTAACTAAGAGTATCTGTTTCAGTAGAGCACCACAGTAAACTGTTTTACTTTGGGGTTGATTGCTGATTGAATGTTGATTGAACAATACAGTTCAGTGACACAGATTGTGTGTCTTGAATTGCTGAACTTATGGGCTTCTCCTGATCAGTAGCCTATGTACTACCCTAAGTGTGCTGAAGCTTAGCTGACTTTGGCTATCAGCAACAAAAGCACCTAGAGCAATGTTTCTGAAAGTGGGTACCCCCCCAAAATTCTGGGGTTTGGCGAGATAAGGTGTCTTTTAATAAAAATTTTATTTTATTTTATTAAAAAAATGGTATGATTTTCAAATTTATTCTGTCTCTAAAAACAATTTTTGCTTCATTTAATTCTTTATTCAAATTAGGGTAGCAGGGATTGTCTGTAAGATATAGTTATGGGTTCCACAATTTTTGGAAAATTGTATAATGGTTCTGCGACAAAATAAGTTTAGGAACTACTGATCTAGAGCAGTGAGAAAGTTGATATGATCTGAAATATGATTCAAATTTCTTGAAGTAAGACATTGCTATTTACTGTTGAGATAATGGCTGGTCTGTCAATGTTCCAGGGGTTTAGTTTTATTCAATCACAACTTTATATCTAGTCAAAGTTATAGCAGTATCAATTTGATAAGGTCAAACATACTTGTACTATTATGGCAGTATCAAATAATAAGGACCTGCTATTTTGTATTTGTTTTTAGTTGAAAGCATAGAAAGCAGTTACTAGGATTTAAAGTAACAGCAATCTGGCTTTTGGTTTGGATGCTCTACCAGACAACTAAATTTGTTATATCATTATTAAATTTTTTGTATTATAACACGTTTTGTTTATAGTTGCTTTAAGATAAAATTTCATTAAATGCTTTCAATATTCTTTGTTTTCATGTAATGCCATATTTACATTAAACTTTATTTATTGGTAGGCAATGGATCAATGTCTGCTGGTGTACCAGCAACAGTGCCGCCGCCACCACCACCACCACCACTGATGCCATCAACTGTGCTAGCTGCTAAAAGCTCTACTACTGTTGCTGCTGCTTTGTCTTCACCACCGGCTCCTCCTCCCCCTCCCCCTCCTCCTCCTCCTCTTGCTGCTGCTGCTGCATCGAATAAAACTGCCACTGCAACTTCGGCACCACCTAACGACCGTACTGCTCTGTTAAGTTCTATCTGTGGCTTCAGTAAAGGTGGATTAAAGAGTACCAAGTTAAATGATCAGAGCAAGCCAAAAGTTTGAGGGAAAAGGTCAGAGGATCAGTGGGAAATGTGGAGAGCAAAAGAAAAAGAGAGAGAGAAAAAAACCCAAGATTATTGAAATGTTTGCCTACATTTTCCACAAAGCTGAGACAGTGTTGTAAAGTATTCATTCCATTTTAAATTTGTGACTTGATTTGGATGAAGCAACGTGTGAAGGGATGGCCAAAGATTGGTGACTAAGGCAGATAATTGGACAAATTTTATGTCTAACTTTTATTCTTTTCTCAATCAGTGATACTAATTGCATTTATTTATGAAATACTTCAGTAGCAATTCTTCATATATTAATGAGTCTTTTTTTAATTATTATTGTTTCTTGCTTGTGTGTGCGTAACTGTTTATGTGTGCACCTGTTAGTGTGTGTGTGCATATGTGTATGCATATAGGATTATATATACTTTGTGAATATGTTTGTGAGAAAATATATTCTCCGAAGGAATTTCAGAGTAAATGTTACATTGATGAAACAAGTTATGCTTTAGTTTAGTGGAAGAGTTTCTCATGATTTAAAGTACCTGTCTCTTTCTACATATAAGATGCTGACAATGCTAAATCTAGTTGTAAAATGCCATGACATGTTTCTACAGAAACACTTCAAATGTAACCTATCCAGTCACATTACACACAGTAACCAGTGAGACAAGAAGTCATTAGAAATTATTATCAATGTAATGTAAAGTAGGCTATAAAGTGTTTGAGTTATATAATTAACTGGGCG
>JAYRBU010549273.1:0-10040 GCA_036023795.1 Vulcanoctopus hydrothermalis
TACCAGTCAAGTACTGGGGTCGATTTAATCGACTTACCCCTCCCCTAAATTTCTGGCCTTGTGCCAATATTAGAAAGGATTAGAAAGGATTATTAAGGTGGTGAATTACCAGAGTCGTTAGCGCGTCGGACAGAATGCCTTGTAGTAATTCGTTCTGGTTCACAGCGCTCTGAGTTCAAATCCCGCTGAGGTAAACTTTGCCTTTCATCCTTCCGGGGTCGTTAAAATAAAGTACCAGTCAAGTAATGAGGATTGTTGGCCTTGTACCTAAATTAGAAACAATTATTTGTATGTACACTAATTATTTAATTAGTTATAACTCTCATATGTTGGTTTCGTTCTGTGTACACACATAATAAACAGACACATATTTATATGTACGTATATAGGTAGGTATATATATATGTACATACTTAATATATTATTTATGTATTGAAATGTATATATATATATGTATGTATGCAAACCTACTATCATAGACATGTAAACATGTCATTCATATGTATGTGTGTGTATTCTTCAATATATAAACAATTCCGAAATAAACTTTCACTTTCAGGATATTTAAAACGAAAGGTTACCCACTTTTTAATGTTAAGTAATGTCATCAAACCATATATCCGATGCCTTTATCTAATAAGTAATACATTAAAGTGCATTTTTGACTGGGAAATCTTCTTAAACTAGTATCAAAATATCTTTCAAAAGTTTATGTCACGCAAAGTTCGAAAGTATTGTAGGCAGTATGACCAATTCTTGGAGAAGTGTATTGACGAAAGTGTTACAGTCATAACGCCTACTATGTGTTTTAACCCAAAATATTTACAAAGAAAAATCATTCGGATTTTACAGATACGAATAAATCAGTTTCATTTTGTTGCCGTATGTTATATATTTTCCCAAACAGATAATTCCTATAAACTCTAGAAAGATATTTTGATACTTGTTCTAAAAACGTTCCTAGTTAAAATTACACTTTAATTTATTACTCGTTAGATAAAGGTATCGGATATAAGTAGCTGGCCTGCAGCAGTGTTGATTCAATTAGAAATAGCACTGCCATGTAAATCCCTGGCCTTGTGCCAATGTTTGGAATCGTTATTGTGGTACAATCCTTACAACATTATTTAATTGAAAGAAAAAAAAAGATTAAATTTGTTTCGAGTTTATTTTAGTTTGATTCGAGATTACTTTAATTTGCTTCGAGATTATTTAAATTTGCATCGAGTTGATTTTAATTTGCTTCCAGATTATTTTAATTTGTCCTTGAAAAGGTGCAGAAAATTCAGTTGGTAAAGTTAACACATTTTACACATTATACAACAAGCCAACGATCCTAACTACATTTTGGATTATTGACGGTTTTAGTGAGGTAAACCTTCATTTTAGAGATTTCTTTTTGGGGAGAGTTGGAAATATAAGATACTGGGTTCAAGCAACTAGTTATCCAATTGCATATTAAGCTGACGATCTTGGCTGTGATTTTGAAGCAATAACTGTTTCAGTTTGGGGAAATAACCGGAAGTGTTTAATATTTAAAGTTATTTCCTAGTTTACAACGGAAAAAAAGTGAAAGTAGATTTTGATTAAAAACCGGAAGTGACAAAATAATATTAAACAAAGACAGTTCATTCAACACATACATCTATATGCAAAGAACTGAAAGCAAAATAAATGCAACATACCTGTATTTAACTATAAACATAGAATTCCTTTATGGAAGAAATAAAATTCGCGAACACCCGTTCACGATTTTGAAACTTATTTCTCCACATGTGTTCATGCAAATACGATTGGAACAAAGCATCACTGGTCCCAGATTGTCGCCTGAGTTTCTTTTTGGCTAACATCCAACATTCAATCGTATTTATATGAACATCTTCGTTGTTCGGATCAACAAAATTCTCTGAATTATTCCCAACTTCATGAATGTAGTTTCCAGCACCTAATCCAACACATGAAGCCCAACCATCAGAGGTCAAACGAGTACCAGGTCGTATCCACTGTGTACTGATAGGCCGAAGGGTTTCACGCGAACGATCAGCCACTTCAACCAAACAGAATCTCCATGTACGTCTTTCAACTGCACGAACTGTACTTGTTTGATGAACTCTTAATGACCTCTCTTTGTTTATCTGAACTGTCTTTGCTTAATATCATTTCGTCACTTTCGGTTGATCGAAATTACTTTCACTTTTTTGCGTTGTAAACTAGGAAATAACCAATATTTAACCATATTCTCGTACAGCTATAAATATATTTAGTTATGGTAATAATCTAATTTGAAAACATGCCAATGATCGGATAGATCCCAGATTACCTATTAATTAATTAATTTTTAGAAAATCTTTATATATATCGATGATTCTGCTACCTCATAATAATATATTAAAATTCTAATAAATTATCATACCAAATTAAAATAAGAGTTATTTCCCTTTAACCAAAGTATATCCCACCAACAAAGTTTCTCGCCTTATGATAAATTTAGAAATTTTAATTTTAATTTTATTTTCTTGATTCATTTTTACTTTCCTGTTTTATTCATTTATCTTTCTTTTTCTCTCTCTCACCTTTTCTTTTTTTTTCTTTTTGTTAACTTGAATGGTTTACCGCCTGGAACTTGAAAATTTACTCAAGGATCTGAAATTTCATGAAGATTATGTATGAAATGAGAGACATAATTAACGATACACAGAAAAAACATTTATAAAATACCCACACACAAAAATCATGATATCATTCAAAGATAAAGCAAAACAAAATAAATCAAAACAAAATAAATCATAATAAAAGCTTAACAGTAATAAGATAAATGATTTTGCAGCTATTTCCAACATTTCAAACGTTGTTCTCGCAGCGTAACTCTGCTACGGTTGGTCAACGACGCCGTATATACCGAGACTGCTACTACAACACAGATTCTCATACCGTCAGCCATTTCCACAGTAAATATGGAAAGATAAGAAGACGAATGAAGATGTCAATAGCAAAAATATTATTAATTCTATTGGTGTGTGGGATAAATATATATGCATCCTTTTACTCATGTCATTTGACCAATGACCTTGATAATATTCTTAAAAAAAGTCATTTGCCTGTTTGATAAAATATTCTTTGCGGAAAATCTTCAATCTCTGGAACATTATCATGCCAAGTCCTTTTTCTACTTCTACTGATACAACATAAACTCTGCTAATTGTAAACTGCTAGCTGAATTTCTTCAATTCACTTGTTGCACTCATTAACTCTATTCTTACTCCCACCTACATTCTATTTCTCTTCCTAAAACCTGCACAAAACATTACATTAACCCTTTATTTCAATGAATACTACACCCAGAGTGCTGATTTTTTTTTCTTCTCTTTCATATTCCTGTGATACATTAGCCCTTTCAAAACCAATCAACCTGAGACCATCTCTATTAAAGTGTTCAAATGTAAATGCAAATCTTGGACTGAAATCTCATTATTGCATGAAAGATAATATAAGATTTCAATAGGTAAACATTTGTCTCTTATTATTAACTTGAAAGTTATAAAAGAAAAGATTATTAACTTGAAAGTTAGTTGTTTCATTAATCATCTGATCATACTTGATTATTTTGAAAATTAAAACAAAAAGGCAATATATTCTTGTTAGAAATCTGATCATAAAAGGGTTAAACTTACTCTATATTCATATTAATTATATCATCGTCTCACATCCCCACTTCTATCTTTCTCATCTGCCAAGATCTCCACGAGCTATGGACCATGATCTGTTCTCCTTCTCTTCCTCCTCCAAATTATTTAAAAAACAATTTTTATATGCTTGTGTTGATAAGGTAGATCAGCAAGAAGTGCCATGCAGTGGGATTGAACCTGAATCCATACGGTTACAAAACAAGTAGCAAGTATGTAGTGGAATCAGTTCAGCTGATTGTATCTCAACCGCTACAAATTTGTGGCTTACTGTCAATGTATAAAATCATTATAAATTTCTTAAGCTGGGTGACATGATGGCATGGATGACACATTGTTAGAGACAGTAAATTACCTTAAAGTATTTAGTTTCTACCTAAATAAACCTAACTGTGCCTAGTTTAAGTTCAATCTTGGTTGACTTTGCCTTTCATCTCTTCAGATTTGATAGAATAAATACCAGTAATATAATGCAGTTTAATGAACTCGACTGCATCTTTCCTTACAGAAATTGGCTTTGTGCTCAAGCAAAATAAATCATTATTAATTTTATAAGATGGTGTGTGTCAAAGTGAGTCACCGTTTTTGGCCAACCCAAACTGCGACCTAGTTTCGATTTCTAATTGTAAACACTTCTCTTCATTTATGTTGCTAATTTCCTTTGGGTTATCAATGAACATCACAACTTCTTATATCTCCTTTATTTTAGACCAGCTCTTTACTTATCTGTTGATATTTTTACACTTTCCAAAATCTTATAATTTTTTTATTTGGAAATATCTTTACATTAAGCCTTTTGAGGTTGTGGAACATTCATGCTTTTCTCAAGACCATTATCAATGTCAGAGAACTGAAGGATCTCCCAACAGGACCTGACAACTGTGTTGTGAACATGGGAGTCACAGAATACTGAGTCAACAGGTTCTTGTATTTCACTCAAAAGGGTCAATGTTTAATAGCCTGTATATAAAGTGCTCTATCCATTTGGTTATAAGTGGGTTCCACTGGTTGATATAATCCATGGCTGTAAACAGTAAAAACACTGTAAAACTGACCCATGTTTTTTTTTATCGTATTTTATTTGATTTTGATTTTTCTTAATAGATTTGCACTTCTGAGTTTAACTCATTACATTGGGTGTAGATAACATGGATTGGGAGCTTCTACGTGGTCGTCCGACCTGCTAGAAATACCAGCCAAATCTTACTCAAACCTCACCCTACTGACTAAAAAAAGCAAGGACACATTGGGTAATATAGGTTGGAGCATATTATTTCTGGAAAAAGATGGGATAGTCCCAGTTGGAATGCCTTTAATCATAGGTCTGCTTGATCAAAGTCGACTTGGGGCTTAACAACATGAAGAGGAAGCCTCTACATGGTCGCTTAACAACATGAAGAGGAAGCCTCTACATGGTCGCTTAACCTGCTAGAAATAGCAGCCAGATTCCTCTTAAATCACACCCCGGCGTCTTAAGAAAATACGGGTTGTCACGGCTAGAACACGTTTGATTATAGGTCTGCTCAGTCAGGGCTGATACTGGGGCTAAACATTAACAACATGAATAAGTATGAGCTCCATCAAGCTGACTTTCTATAAATACGCAATACTACACAAAGATGAAGTTTTCAGAGGTATACCTATCGCTTAATAGGTTATAGGGCTCACTACATGGCTACGGTGCAGACCATTTCTTGAATTCAACCTGTGAAAGGGACATTCAGTTACCTTTTCCTTCCGGAGACTCGAGGCGGTACTTCGGGCAAGTGCTAGCAACATCTCTTTGCCTCCTACGTCAGGGTTACGATGAAGTCCAAAGTCCGGCGGAACAGGCGAAGGTGGTGTTACATACTTGCAACGGTCGTTATGGTGGATGATGGCTGCAATAGTTTGCTACCTCCAATCGTCTTGGACTCCTTGTCATTAGATCAAGGTATCACACTGTCAATATCGCGAAGTATCTTGTGTAACAACTTCTCCAAGCTAAAAAACAAACAAACAAAAAAACCACGCACAGGCGTCCCCCAAATTCCCAAACCCGGTCAACAATCAGGATTGTTGACAACGAACAAACAAGTTCATGTCGTGTAGCTTCCTTCTTGAATTCTAACCAGTTAGCAGATATTTTTTACAATTACATCGTGGAAGAATAATTTTCGCCACTTAAAAAACACACAAAAGCTGATATATTCACTTTATATTTATTTCCCGAGGCGTCAAAATTTGCGTTGCATCACGGCGACTTGGTCACTGACACAGTTTCACTGCAACTAGAATTGTGTCAGTGACCAGGTCACCGCGGGTGCGACGAACATTTTGACACCTCACGAAATAAAGTGAATATATCAGCTTTTGTGTGTGTGTGTTTTTTTAAAGTGGTTAAAATGACTCTTCGACGATGTCATTGCTTCAGTTTCAACACAAATCAAAATTAAAACAACAAAAGTATTAATCTAGAAAGAAAAAACCCTTTATTTTTCTCAGCTAAAATTGTCTGAAAGCTTTTCTTTAAATATGTTTCGTTCAAGCTTCCTTATGATAAAAGATCTTATTTATCTAATTGTCGTCGGATACTTATAAAAATACAGCACTAACGATTAATGAGAACTACGACTGAAGAGAGGTAACTTCTAATTACTAGCATGGTTGCTACGTGTATTTGTTTTTCAATACGTATTCTCTCCGTACTTCTCTTTGTTTGTTTGTGACTCTCTTTCTCTCTCTCTCTCTTTGAATTATTTAAATCTTTTGTTTTTCAGTGGCACTTCGCCGAAATGGAGACGGTAGACTTTAGATCCAGCCTTGTCTGTTTACATCTGCTCTCAGCAGAAAAGATGAAGTGCTGTGACAAGCATATAACAGCATCTGATATAGGGGCACTTCTATTTAGCAGTGGGGAATGGACGATCTTCTCTCCGAACCCTATTCGAACATGTCGCACTCGTTCGCTCCTGTCTTGGATGACGTGAACAACAACTGGTAGTATTCCTAGTTGTGTATTATGAGAAGTGGTCGCGCTACTGAAGTAGGAAGCGGGAAAAGGAGACATAGTGGATATTTTTCTGCCTATAAATCTACTAAATTCAAATTTTGGCCTATGTGCCAGCGAAGAGGTTGGTACTTGTCTTTGGTAATATCGTCGGACCCGCAAAAACACATGCAATTCCTAAAATATTCAGTACAACCTCTGCCTCATGCAATACATCGTAGGGAGGGTGGGGCGCTAATCAATTAAAATAAATCAGTGCTGACTATCGCTATCTGTCCGCTGTCTTAAGCGAAGCCGGCTTCGTTTTAGTCTTCATATGCTCGGTCGCTGCATTACACAGCAATAGTTGTTCAGTGGACAGGGCAAGTGTCCTCCTATTGGAACCATTTGGTATCACGTGCTCGGTCCGTCAAGGGTGCTCCCTCACACAACTTCTGCATTATTTGATTTTTAAGTGCTTGCTGCGGAAGCATTGAGAGCTGTATCTGCATATACAAACGACGTAACCGCCATAGTGTCGGAAATTTAAGCGATTCACACCAAATTAGAAGAACATGATGTGGAAACAGTTGGACAAGTCGGTGGGTTTGCAATTCCGTACCCGAAGAAGCAAGTTTATGACGGCCAAATTTGTCGCTGGACTGAAAGTCCGGTTAAAGTGGCTAGGATTTAGTTTGGTTCGGATGTCCAAGTGGATGGGAAATAGGATGACATGGTGACAAGGGCGGCACAAATATAACTCAGTATGATTGAACGGATGGAGGTGGCGAAGGTAATATACAACTGAAATTATCTATAATTACCAATCTTGTATATTACCGGTGTACTTTGTCCTAAAGAATATCTGATTACAATTAGAACATCTGCTATTTCACTTCTTGCGGAAAGGAAGGTTCCTCTGGTTATAAGTCCATATGCCACCAACACTCACTTCTGTGGGGTGATAGGATGCCGAGGCTGATGGTGCACAAGCATACGCTGAGGTTGTGACATCTGCAGAGATACCTGGACAGTGAGTACGTGTAAACACCGTTTGTCAGACACGCGTTTCCAAATCCCATCTTTTAAACTGAGCTGCAGTCTCAAGTCAAGCATAAACAGGGGACAGATGCTTGGTATCCAGAGTGTTACCAAGCACTTACACTCTTCTACCAGCTGGGCAATGTGATCGATGGAAGGTCAACCCTTGCATTGCATAGAGGGTTAGTAGATGGTATGACCGACAATGTACTTGGGGATGCTTTGAGCGTCAATGAGGATGTGCTGAACAGCATTTTACCGAGTACTTACAGATTGGTAATTATAGATAATTTTACAAAGTCCTTGACCTGGCAGTGTTACCAGGAAGTATGAGAGGTTCATGAGAAACTCTACTGTTCCATGCTAAATATTAACCTCCAGGTTTTCGAACTTATAATTAAACCTCTACAATTTCACACATTACGTTTAAGCCCGCCCACACCCGGCAGGCTCTTTCTATTTACTGTGGTAAACGTCACAGACTAGTAGTAAACCCCTGGTAAGCGAGTTCGCAACTCCGTTTCGATTCACGGTTGAAGTGGGTTACTTTACTAGCATCAAAGATGATTTTACTATTTCGTCAAAAAATACAAGTCTGTTCGATCAGGACTGACCCACCACAACAACAACAACTGATGATCATCGCAGCTCCTAGTCTCAAATTCTATGATCATGTCTCGCATATCGAAGGAAATGGCGTATCCCAGCCATGGTCAAACTACCCGGTCATGTCCACTACGATGGCGACAAATATACGAAGGAGATATTCATTCTGTTATGCTCTCTTCCTTATCATGGTCAAAAGTAATCATTATATCAGTGGTTAACAAACTTTTTTTCTCTCCAGTTCTATGCCTATTCAAAGTCTGACAGGTTGAAATTACTCCAACATAAAATTGTACATTGCACAAAAGTGCAAAATTCTGGTACAATTCAACACTGCTATAAACTTAATCTTAGTGATATTGCTGAAGTTCCATTTGTTGACAGAAGGTGATTCATCTTATTTCGGACATCGATGATGGAAGAATGTTCTTGTAGAGAGCAATTTATCACATTCCTCTTTCGAAAGATGTCTGATAGATAAGCTAGACGTGTGATGAACTTGTTCTCAAGAAAGGCAGTAATCTTTTGCAGGTGTTGCCATTTCGACAAGATTTTTTTGAATTTTGGAAATCCATTTTGTCACCGGACAAATTAGACGCAGATAGGAATAATAAGCCTGTTCGTTGACCAGTTAACCTGTATTCCACCCTCTGTTTAATGCAGCTTTGCCTATATACTAATATATAGCTTCCCATATCACTCCGATATAACTGTCTCATACTCTTTATGAATCTACCTTCCCATTTCTTTGCTTACCAGCTTCTGAATAATTAACAACATATTTTAAAGTATCATTTATAAAGGCAATCTATGAGTTTTCTATGTATTTTACAAACTTATTGATGTAAGGGAAGTAATTCAATAGGCTAGATATCAATTATCACCACTACATTATATTGCACATGACCGGATGTTGTTATTCACAAAATGGCTGTATAAGTTTAGAAATACATGTGTACATATCTCGTTTTCTGACGATCCACATGGAAATCAAAATATTCTCCTGAGATATTATGTAACAACTTGATGGAACTCGTAATAGCAACTTCCAGTCCTCGAGACTATATAAAATTTCATATATTTACTCAACTTTGTATTAAATTCTGTCCTTGCTTCACGTAAATCATTTTACAGTATATATACGTATGTATATATCTTACCTTGTATATGCATACATATAACAGTAGTACAATGCTTTTTCCAAATGGAAATCATTGACTACAATTTATATAAGGTGTAATGTCGAACTACATGTTCATGGGTCATTAATTCAAATCTGCTGCAGGTGTTTTGTGTTTCTAGCTAGAGCTGTTTATTTTTCGTCGTTTGAGTTAGGAATAGGTACCATACAGATATGGGTATCTGTGGTTCTGGTTCTCATCCTGATGCTGCATGTGATAGCATGAGAGCAACAGACTATTACAATGCTTACCTCATGCCAATACGGGGGTAGATTCGATTAACCACTTAACCATCTTATTTATTTTTAAAAACTAATAAAAATTGAACAAGTGGAGGCCGAGATAACTCGGACAAATTCGTTAAGTGGTTAATTAAAATTATCATGCTTGCAACATTAAGTTAGTTAGCACTTAAGTTACTTCCCTTGGGCTCTATGTTGTTTTGTCCCACCAGCATATGTACATCTTCGTGTGTGCATAACTATTCCCCTATCTCCATGTATCTAGCAGACATGTGAATGACTATGCTTCACTGAGGAGGTTTAATAAGACCGAAACATG
>JAYRBU010552255.1:0-10036 GCA_036023795.1 Vulcanoctopus hydrothermalis
ACCTGTTTGTGCACCTAGCAACATGTTTGTGCACCAAGCAAACTGTTTGTGCACCAAGCAAACTATTTGTGCACCTAGCAATCTGTTTGTGCACCAAGCAACCTATTTGTGCACCTAGCAACATGTATGTGCTCCTAGCAACCTGTTTGTGCACCTAGCAACCTGTTTCTGGACCTAGCAACCTGTTTGTGCACCTAGCCTACTCTTTGTGCACCTAGCAACCTGTTTGTGCACATTGCAGCAAGTGTTTGCCCCTATCAACCTGTTTGTGCACATATCAACCGGTTTGTGCTCGTATCAATCTGGTTGTACACATATCAACCTGTCTGTGCACCCATCAACCTGTTTGTGCATCTAGCTACCTCATTGTGCACCTATCACCCTGTTTGTGCACCTAGCAACATGTACCTGCACCTAGCAATCTCATTGCGCACCTAGCAACCTATGTGTGCACTTAGCAACCTGTTTGTGCACTTAGCAACCAGTTTGTGCAGTTAGCAACATGTTTGTGCACCTAGCAACCTGTTTCTACACCTAGCAACTTCTATGTGCACCTAGCAACCTGTTCGTGCACCTAGCATCCAGTTCGTGCAACTAGCAACCTCTTCGTGCACCTAGTAAACTGTTCGTGCATCTAGCAAAGTGTTCGAGCGCTTAGCAACCTATTTGTGCAAATAGCAAACTGTTTGTGCACCTATCAACCTGTTTGTGCACCTATCATGCTGTGTGTGCACCAATCAACCTGTCTGTGCCCCTATCAACCTGTGTGTGCACCTAGATACCTCTTTGTGCAACTAGCAACTTGTTTGTGCACCTAGTAACCTGTTCCTGCACCTAGCAACCTTTTTTGCACTAAGCAACCTGTTTGTGCACTTAGCAACCTGGTTGTGCACTCAACAACCTGTTTGTGCAGTTAGCAATATGTTTGTGCACCTAGCAACCGATTTGTGCACCTAGCAACATGTTTGTGAACCTACAAAACGTTTTGTGCAGCTAGCAACATGTCTATGCACCTATCAACCTGTTTTTGCACCTATCAACCTGTTTGTGCACCACGAAACCTCTTTGTGACCTAGCAACCTGTTTGTGCAACTAGCAACCTGCTTGGGCAGGTAGCAACCTGTTTGTGCACTTAGCAACCTGTTTGTGCAGTTAGCAACCTGTTTGTGCAACTAGCAGCCTGTTTATGCACATAACAAATTGTATGTGCACCTAGCCACCAGTTCTTACACCTAGCAACCTGTCTGAGCACCTAGCAACCTGTTTGTGCAACTAGCAACTTGTTTGAGCACTTAGCAACCTGCATGTGCACAAATCAACCTGCTTGTGCACCTATCAACCTGTTTGTGCACCTAGCCACATGTTTGTGCACCTAGCAACCTGTTTGTGCACCAAGCAACCTTTTTGTGCACCTTGCAGTCTGTTTGTGCAACTAGCAACCTGTTTGAGCACTTAGCAACCTACATGTGCACAAATCAATCTGTGTGTGCACCTATCAACCTGTTTGTGCACCTAGCCACCTGTTTGTGCAGCTAGCAACCTGTGTTTGCTCCTTGCAATATGTGTGTGCACCAATCAACCTGCTTGTACATATATCAACCTGTTTGTGCACCTATCAACCTGGTTGTGCACATATCAACCTGTTTGTGCACCAATCAACCTGTTTCAGCACCAAGCTACCTCCTTGTGAACCTATCAACCTGTTCGTGCATCTAGCAACCTGTTCGTGCAACTAGCAAACTGTTCGTGCATCTAGCCACTTGTCCGTGAACCGAGAAATCTGTCCGTGCACCTAGCTACCTTTACGTGTAACTAGCAACCTGTCTATGCACCAAGCAACCTGGTTGTGCACCTAGCAACCTGTGTGGGCACCTAGCAACCTGGTTGTGCACCTAGCAACCTGTTTGTGCACCTAGCATCCTGTTTGTGCAACTAACAACCTGTTCGTGCACATAGCAACCTGTTCGTGTATCTAGCAACCTGTCTGTGCACCTAGCTACCTGTACGAGCACATAACAACCTGTCTATGCACCAAGCAACCTGCTTGTGCACCAAGCAACCTGCCTGTGCACCTAGCAACCTGTGCGTGCACCTAGCAACCTGTTTGTGCACCTAGCAACTTGCTTATGCATATAGCAACCTGTTTGTGCACCAAGCAACCTATTTATGCACATATCAATCTGTTTGTGCACCTAGCAAAATGTTTATGCACCTAGCTACCTCTTTGTGCACCTAGCAACCTGATTGTGCACGTAGCAACCTGCTCCTGCACCTGCCAACCTCTTTGTGCATCTAGCAACCTGTTTATGCACTTAGCAACCTGTTTGTGCACTTCGCAACCTATTTGTTCACTTAGCAACATGTTTGTGCAGTTATCAACCTGTTTGTGCACGCAGCAACCTGTTCGTGCACATAGGAACCTGTTTGTGTACCTGGCATCCTTTTTGTGCACCTAGCAAACTTTTTGTGCACCTAGCAACCTTTTTGTGTACCTAGCAAGCTGTTTGTGCACATAGCAAACGGTTTGTGTACTTAGCAACATGTTTGTGCACCTAGCAACCTGTTCGTGCACCTAGCAACCTGTATGCGCACATATCAACATGTTTGCGCACTTAGCAACCTATTTGCTCATTAGCAGCCCGCTTGGGCACTTATCAACCTGTTTGCGCACATAGCAACCAGTTTGCACACTCAGCAACTTGCTTGCGCACTTATTAACCTGTTTGCGAACGTAGCAAGCTGTTTGCTCACTTAGCAACCTACTTGTGCAGTTAGCAACCTGCTTGTGCATTTCGCTACCTGTTTGCACAGATAGCGACCTGTTTGTGCAGTTAGTGACCTGTTTGTGCAGTTAGCAACCTGTTTGTGTAATTAGCAACATGTTTGTGCAGTTAGCAACCTGTTTGTGCACTTAGCATCTTGTTTGTGCACCTAGCTAGCTATGTGTGCACATATCAACCTGCTTTTGCACCTAGCAACCTGATTGTGCACCTAGCAACCTGTTTGCGCACCTAGCAACCCGTTTTTGCACCTAGCAACATGTTTGTGCAACTAGCAACCTGATTGATCACTTAGCAACCTGCATGTGCAGAAATCAACCTGTTTGTGCACCTAGCAACCTGTCTGTGCACATAGCCACCTGTTTGTGTAACTAGCATCCTGTTTGAGCACTTAGCAACCTGCATGTGCACAAATCAACCTGCTTGTGCACCTATCAACCTGTTTGTGCACCTAGTAACCTGTTTGTGCACCTAGCCACCTGTTTGTGCACCTAGCAACCTGTTTGTGCACCTTGCAACATGTGTGTGCACCTATCAACCTTTTTGTGCCCATATCAACCTGTTTCTGCACCTATCAACCTGGTTATGCACATATCAACCTGGTTGTGCACCTAGCTACCTCATTGTGCACATATCAAGCTGTTTATGCACCTAGCAACATGTTCCTGCACCTAGCAACCTGTTTGTACACCTAGCAACCTGTATGTGCAGCTAGCAACCTGTTCGTGCACCTAGCAACCAGTTCGTGCAACTAGCAACCTGTTCGTGCACCTAGCAAACTGTTCGTGCATCTAGCAACCTGTTCTTGCGCTTAGCAACCTATTTGTGCAACTAGCAACCTGTTTGTGCACCTATCAGCCTGTTTGTGCACCTATCACACTGGTTGTGCACATATTAACCTGTTTGTGCACCAATCAACATGTTTGTGCACCTAGCTACCTCTTTGTGCACCTAGTAACCTGTTTGTGCACCTAACAACCTATTTGTGCACCTAGCAACCTGTTTATGCAGCTAGCAACCTGTTTCTGCACCTATCAATCTGCTTGTGCACCTAGCAACCTGTTTGTGCACATATCAAGCTGTTTGTGCACCTATCAATCTGTATGTGCACCTATCAACCTGTTTGTGCACCTAGCAACCTGTGTGTGCACTTAGCTACCTCTTTGTGCACCTAGCACACTGTTTGTGCACGTAGCAACCTGTTCCTGCACCTGGCAAACTCTTTGTGTACCTAGCAACCTGCTTGTGCACTTAGCAACCGGTTTGTGCACTTAGCAACCTATTTCTGCACTTAGCAACATGTTTGTGCACTTATCAACCTGTTTATGCACTTATCTACCTGTTTGTGCACGAAGCAAACTGTTTGAGCAGCTGGCAAACGTTTTGTGCACATAGCAACATTTTTATGCACCTAGCAACCTGATTGTGCACCTAGCAACCTGTTTGTGTACCTAGCAAGCTGTTTGTGTACCTAGCAACCTGTGTGTGCTAATAGCAACCTGATTGTGCACCTATCAACCTGCTCGTGCATCTAGCAAACTGTTCGTACACCTAGCATCCTGTTCGTGCGCTTAGCAACCTGATTGTGCAACTAGCAACCTTTTTCTGCAACTATCAACCTGTTTGTGCACATATCAACCTGTTTGTGACCTATCAATCTGCTTGTGCACGTATCAACCTGTTTGTGCACCAATCAACCTGTTTGTGCACCTAGCTACCTCTTTGTGCACCTAGCATCATGTTCCTGCACCTAGCCATCTGCTTGTGCACATAGCAACCTGTTTGTGCACTTTGCAACCTGTCCTTGCACCTAGCAACCTGTCCGCGCACCTAACTACCTGTTTGTGCACGTCGCAGCCTGTTTGTGCACCTAGCAACATGCGTTTGCACGTAACAACCTGATTGTGCACCTAGCAAAATGTATGTGCATCTAGCAACATGTTTGTGCAACTAGCAACCTATTTGTGCAGTTTGCAACCTGTTTGTGCACGAATCAACATGTTTGTGCACCTAGCAACCTGTTTGTGCACATATCAACCTGTTTGTGCACCTATGAATCTGTATGTGCACCTATCAACCTGTTTGTGCACCTAGCAATCTGTTTGTGCACGTAGCAACCTGTTCCTGCACCTGGCAACCTCATTGTGCACATAGCAACCTGCTTGTGCTCCTAGCAACCTGTTTGTGCACTTAGCAACCTATTTGAGCACTTAGCAACATGTTTGTGCACGTATCAACCTGTTTGTGCACGTAGCAACATGTTCGTGCACCTAGCAACATGTTTGTGCACCTGGCAACCTATTTGTGCACCTAGCAACCTGTTTGTGCACATAGCCACCTGTGTGTGCACCTAGCAACCTGTTTGTGCACCTAGCAACCTGTTTGTGCACCTAGCGACATGTGTGTGCTCCAGGCAACCTGTTTGTGCACATAGCAACCTGTTTGTGCAACTAGCAAACTGTGTGTGCACCTAGCACCCTATTTCTTCACCTAGCAACCTGTTTGTGCACCTAGCGACATGTGTGTGCTCCTGGCAACCCGCTTGTGCAACTAGCAAACTGTTTGTACACATATCACACTGTTTGTGCACATATCAACCTGTTTGTGCACCTAACAACCTGGTTGTGCACCTATCAACCTGTTTGTGCACCAATCAAACTGTTTGTGCCACTAGCTACCCCTTTGTGCACCTATCAACCTGTTTGTGCACCTAGCAACATGTTCCTGCACCTAGAAACCTGCTTGTGCACCTAGCAACCTTTGTGCACTTATCAACCTGTTTGTGCAATTAGCAACCTGCTTATGCACCTAGCAACCTGTTTGTTCACCTAGCAACCTCTATGTGCACCTAGCAACCTGTTCCGGCAACTAGCAACCAGGTTGTGCACCTTGCAACATGTGTGTGCAACTAGCAACCTGTTTGTGCCCCTAGCAACCTGTTTGTGCACCTATCAACCTGTTTGTGCAACTAGCAACCTGGTTGTGAAACTAGCACCCTGTTTCTGCACCTAGCAACATGTGTGTGCACCTGGCAAATTCCTTGTGCAACTAGCAACCTGTTTGTGCACCTATCAACCTGTTTGTGCACCAATCAATCTATTTGTGCACCTAGCTACATCTTTGTGCACCTAGTAACCTTTTTGTGCACCTAGCAACATGTTCCTGCACCTAGCAACCTGTTTCTGCTCCTAGCAACCTGTTTGTGCATCTAGCTACCTGCCCGTGCAACTAGCAACCTGTTTGTGCACCTATCAACCTTGTTGTGCACCTATCAACCTGTTTGTGCACCAATCCACCTGCTTGTGCACCTAGCTACATATTTGAGCACCTAGCAACCTGTTTGTTCACCTAGCAACATGTTCCTGCACCTAGCAACCTGTTCGTGCACCTAGCAACCTGTTTGTTCATCTAGCTACCTGCCCGTGCAACTAGCAACCTGCTTGTGCACCTAGCAACCTGCTTGTGTACCTAGAAACCTGTTTGTGCACCTAGCAACCTGTTTGTGCACCTAGTAACCTGTTTGTGCAACTAGCAACATGTTTGTGCACTTAGCAACCAGTTTATGCACTTAGCAACCTGTTTGTGCACATAGCACCCGTTTGTGCACTTAGCAACCTGTATGTGCACTTAGCAACCTGTGTGTGCACTTAGCAACATGTTCGCGCACTTAGCTACCTGCTTGTGCACATAGCAACCTGTCTATGCACTTAGCAACCTGTTTGTGCACGTAGCACCTGATGTGCAAGTAGCAACCTGTTTGTGCAGTTAGCAACCTGTTTGCGCACTTAGCAGCCTGTTTGCGCACTTAGCAACCTGTTTGTGCACTTAGCAAACTGCTTGCGCACTTAGCAACCTGTTTGCGCACTTAGCAACCTGTGTGAGCACTTAGCAAGCTGTTTGCGCACATAGCAAACTGATTGCGAAACCTGATTGCGCAGCTAGTAACCTGATTGCGCAGCTAGCAACCTGTTTGTGCAGCTAGCAACCTGTTTCTACACATAGCAAACTTTTCGTGCACCTAGCAACCTGTTTTTGCACCTAACAACCTGTCCGTGCACCTAGCAACCTCTTCGGGCACCTAGCAACCTGTTCGAGCATCTAGCAACTTGTCCGTGAACCAAGAAATCTGTCCGTGCACCTAGCTACCTGTACGTGCACCTAGCAACCTGTCTATGCACCAATCAATCTGTTTGTGCAACTAGCAACCTGTGTGTGCACCTAGCAACCTGTGTGTGCACCTAGCAACCTGTTTGTGTACCTATCAACCTGTTTATGCACCTAGCAACCTGTTTGTGCACGTAGCAACATGCTTGTGCAACTAGCAACCTGTTTGTGCACCTAGCAAACTGTTTGTGCACCTAGCAAGCTGTTTGTGTACCTAGCAACCTGTTTGTGCACCTATCAACATGCTTGTGCACCTATCAACATGTCTATGCACCAAGCAACCTGTTTGTGTTCGTAGCTACCTCTTTGTGCACCTAGCAAGCTGTTTGTGTACCTAGCAACCTGTTTGTGCACCTAACAACCTGTTTGTGCAACTAGCAACGTGTTTGTGCAACAAGCAACCTGTTTCTGAACCTAGCAGTCTTTTTGTGCACATAGCAACATGTTTGTGCACCTAGCAACCTCTTTGTGCAACTAGCAACCTGTTTGCGCACCTATCAACCTGATTGTGCACATATCAACCTGTTTGTGCACCAATCAAACTGTGTCTGCAGCTATCAACCTGTATGCGCACCTATCAACCTGTGTTTGCACCTAGCAACCTGTTTCCGCACTTAGCAACCTGTTTGCGCACTTAGCAAGCTGTTTGCGCCCTTAGAAACCTGTCCGTGCACATAGCAACCAGTGTGTGCACCTAGCAACCTATTTGTGCACCAATCAACCTGTTTGTGCAACTAGCAAACTGTTTGTGCACCAAGCAACCTGTTTCTGCACCTAGCAGCCTTTTTGTGCACCTAGCAACATGTTTGTGCATCTAGCAACCTCTTTGTGCAACTAGCAACCTGTTTGTGCACATATCAACCTGTTTGTGCACCTAGGAACCTGTTAGTGCACCTATCAACCTGTTTGTGCACTTATCAAACTGTGTGTGCACCTAGATACCTCTTTGTGCACCTAGCAACCTGGTTGTGCACCTAGCAACCTGGTTGCGCTCTTAGCAAACTGCTTGCGCACATAGCAACCTGCTTGCGCACTTAGCAACCTGTTTGCGCACTTAGCATCCTGTTTGCGCACATAGCAACCTGTTTGCGCACTTAGCAACCTGTTTTGCAATTAGCAACCTGTTTGTGCAGTTAGCAACCTGCTTGTGCAGTTGGCAACCTGTTGGTGCATTTAGCAACCTGTTTGTGCAGTTAGCGACATATTTGTGCAGGTAGCGACCTGAGTGTGCAGCTAGCAACCGGTTTATGCAGCTAGCAACCTGTTTGTGCACCTAGCAACCTTTTCGTGCTCCTATCAAACTGTCCATGCATCTAGCAACCTGTTCCTGCGCCTAGCAACATTTTCGTGCACCTACCAACCTGTCCGTGCACCTAGCAACGTGCCTGTGCCCCTAGCAACCTGTTTGTGCAACTAACAACCTATTTGTGCAACTAGCATCCTGTTTGTGCACCAAGCAACCTGTTTCTGCACCTAGCAGCCTTTGTGTGCACCTAGCAACATGTTTGTGCACCTAGCAACCTGTTTGTGCAACTAGCAACCTGCGTGTGCCCCTATCAACGTGTTTATGCACATACCAACCTGTATGTTCACCAATCAACCTGTGTGTGCACCTATCAACGTGGTTGTGCACCTATCAAGCTCTGTGTGTATCTAGATACCTCTTTGTGCACCTATCAACATGATTGTGCACCTAGCAACCTGTTAGCGCACTTAGCAACCTGTTTGCGCACTTTGCAACCTGCTTGCGCACTTAGCATCCTGTTTGCGCACATAGCAACCTGTTTGCGAACTTAGCAACCTGTTTGTGCAGTTAGCAGCCTGTTTGTGCAGTTAGCAACCTGCTTGTGCAGTTGGCAACCTGTTGGTGCATTTAGCAACATGTTTGCGCAGTTAGCGACCTATTTGTGCACCAAGCAACAACCTGTTTGTGCTCCTAGCTGCCTCTTTGTGCACCTAGCAACCTGTTCCTGCTTCTATCAGTCTGTGTGTGCACCTAGCAATCTGTTTGTGCACCTAACAACCTGATTGTGCAACTAGCGACTTGTTTGTGCTCCAAGCAACCTGTTTCTGCATCTAGCAGCCTTTTTGTGCACCTAGCAACATATTTTTGCACCTAGCAACCTGCTTGTGCAACAAGCAACCTATTTGTGCACCAACCAACCTGCACATAGCAACCTGTTTGTGCACTTAGCAACCAGTTTGTGTACGTAGCAACCTGTTTGTGCACTTAGCAACCTGCTTGCGCACATAGGAGACTGTTTGCGCACTTAGCAACCTGTTTGTGCACTTAGCAACCTGTTTGCGCACTTAGGAAACTGATTGCGCTGCTAGTAAACTGATTGCGCAGCGAGCAAACTGCTTGTGCAGCTAGCAACATGTTTCTGCACATAGCAACCTTTTCGTACAACTAGCAACCTGTTCGTGCACATAGCAAACTGTCCGTGCACCTAGCAACCTGTTCGGGCAACTAGCAACTTGTTCGTGCATCTAGCAACTTGTCAGTGAACCTAGAAATCGATCCTGCACCTAGCTACCTTTACGTGCACCTAGCAACCTGTCTATGCACCAAGCAACCTGTTTGTGCACATAGCAACCTATTTGTGCACCTAGCAACCTGTGTGTGCACCTAGGAACCTGTTTGTGCACCTAGCAACCTGTCTGTGCACCTCGCAACCTGTTTGTGCAACTACCAACCTGTTCGTGCACCTAGCAACCTGTTCGTGTATCTATCAAACTGTTCGTGCACCTAGAAACCTGTCCGTGCACCTAGCTACCTGTCCGAGCACCTAGCAACCTGTCTATTCACCAAGCAACTTGCTTGTGCACCTAGCAACCTGTGCGCCTAGCAACCTGTTTGTGCACCTAGCAAACTTTGTGTGTACCTAGCAACCTGTTTGTGCACCTAGCAACCTATTTGTGCACATATCAATCTGTATGTGCACCTAGCTACATCTTTGTGCACGTAGCAACATGTTGTGCATTTCGCAACCTGCTTGCGCACTCAGCATCCTGTTTGCGCACATAGCAACCTGTGTGCGCACCTATCAACCTGTTTGTGCACCTAGCAACCTGTTTGTGCACCTAGCTAT
>JAYRBU010555252.1:0-22706 GCA_036023795.1 Vulcanoctopus hydrothermalis
CGCGGCTTGTATTCAGATGCAACACTGTATATTATATATCTGTATATATTTCGCTGACTTCTGTAACTCTAGGTGTGTATAACTATTGCTTCGTAGAATATTTATAAATGCAAACAAGATGGATTGTTTAGATCAATTCAAGTTTATTTGGTGACAAATATTTCGGTATTCCCTGTGACATCCAACAACAGATGACATCACAACAGAACTTGCAACAGACTCCGTAACTAAGGATATCATCGACAGATGACATCTCAACAACATTTGAAACATATCCTGTGAAAACAGATGTTACAACAGGCTCTCTATCAACGGTTGAGACCGCACGTGTCACAACAGATGATATCACAACGGAAGTTGCAACATATTCCTTCAGCACAGTTGTCACAGGAGGTGCTCTATCAACAGATGAGACGACTCATTCAACAACAGATAACATCTTAACAGAATTTGCAACAGGTTCTATAACTACAGATTTAACAACTGATGAAACTACATATCTATTAACAGAGACGATCACACCTTATGTTACTACACCTCCCATCACATCCGGTATAACCACGGATGTTGTTACAACAGATATGTCCTCAGTTTCCATGACTGCAGATGCCAAAAATGATACAATCACAACAGACATTACTACTCTTAATACACCCGATATCTCTTCGTCAGATTTTACATCTTTCACTGAAGTTAATACAGGTTCGTATATTACAACTGACTTTCAAACTTACGGCATCAAAATATATTCTACACATTATCTTTCAACATATCTGTCCATATTGATGTCTAATAAGATTGAAACATGTCCGTAGTTGTCACTGTTCTGATAAAGATCACACTCACTCTCCATTCATTCCATATTAATTGATTTTAATTAACGTAAATTCCGAAGTTATCCTTCCTGTCTCTTTATTTTATTTTCAGATAATGATTGTTTTGTCAATAAAAGTTTAATTTTACTGTAAAAAATTACTTGACTTATTACATCAAGTATATTAGCGTCCACTTTACTTCATATTTCAGTTCTAAGAACAACTGGTAGCAAACACTAATAAAAACGGCATTACATTACAACTTTCCCCCATCGTTTCGAGTATGGCACGTATATTTCGAGTTTTTAATTCAGCTCTGATTTCATGAAAACGTATTTAATTTGCATTAACGATGTTATGTTTAGTTCAGATTATCCACAGAATCTATTCCTGTCATCACCAGTCGGAGCTATCTTAACTTCTAAGGATTAGCTTATCTTAATTTTTAAAAACAACTTTATGACGGAATTTCCGATATATCATTTTCTTTCTTTCCACTCAATTCTGATTGAGGAATCTCGAAATGGCAGCTTTTCACACTTGAGTGAAAGTTATTTGCACATGTTGTAGTTTCATGTTCAACCAAATCATTATTTTATGTCCCTTTCATATTGAAAATGAACTTAGCTGTCTTATTATAATTGATAAATAATCCTTCGTAACCAGCAATCATCTGTATTATCAGTTACTCCTTCAGAACAGGATAACTACATTATTATCTCCTGAAAGGATTTTCAAACAGTTTATTACTTTTACATACGGAATTTATGGAGTCATAGCCACTACACCAGAATATAAACGCAAATTTCATTTAACAGAAAGTTTGTTTGCTCGTTTAATATTTTCTTCGTTGAACGCTAATTACTGTCATCGTAATCTTTCCAACAGCGTATTCTTTTTTATTAGCATGAAGAAGCACGTATTACTTATATTCTTTTCCAGGTCCTATTAAATTCAAATGTCGTTTTCGGTCATAGGAGCTGTTATTGTTATTGATAGTGCTGTGATTGTCATGTCTAGTTTTTAATGATACTATGTCAGGTGAACTAATATTATTTCTAACATAGGCACAACGTCAGACATTTTGTGGAGGAGGCCTAAATCGATTATATCGACCCCAGTACTTCAATAGTACTTTGTTTATCGAATACGGAAGGATGAAAGGCAAAGTTGACTTCGGCACAGTTTGAACTCAGCACGCAAGGAGCCGTAACACATACCGCAAAACATTTTGTCGGACGCTCTAACAACCCTCATAATCCACCACCCTTTTATATGAACTACTATAAATGTTTCATCGAATAAAAAAATTATAAGGTCAAATTAACCACGAGTTCCCAAGCAAGGTTGATTCTAGTTGCAAATATCAATAACATAGCAACTCTCGTGGTGCCAGTATGAGTCAGACCCTGTATACTTATTGTTACATTAGTAAGGATCGCCTCCCTAAATCCACAGTCAAATGCCTTGATACATTCTACTCTTGATTCAATAAACAACAATGAATTCGTTAGCATGGTAACTGGAAACCCTTGTTCAGATTGGTGATATTGATATTGCCGTGAAGTTACTTACCATCACACTACAAACCCTGGTCCACAGACGTGCTGTCTCCTCACTCCACTTTTTCTACTGCTTCTAACGTGGCCTCTGCTCCTCGGAATTGGCTAGTTTTATTCCACTACCACTCAAACAAATCCAACTCACTCGTCTTGCCTCCTCTCAGCCATATGATGGTCTCACCAGATCCTGCACTGATCATTTCCCTTAGAACTTCTTTACCAGAAAGCCAGGCATCTGGAATTCTCTTCCAGCCCATGTTTTTCCTGCAGCCGTCTATTTGAAACTATTCAATATTAACCGCAACGATCTAACCGGTCTCAGAGGGCCTGAGAAACTCTTGGGGATCCCTTTCTTTCAGACCAAATTAATTAAAAAAGAAAATCTTAGAAATATAGCATGCTTACATGTAAAGACAATTGAATATGACATGTCTTTGTTTATCTTAGGAACCAATAGAACATCAACAGCATTTTCTACATCTCCGTCAGGGACGACATACCAGAAAACGTCTACTTTGTCGACTTTAAACCCTACAACAAAATACACGACGCAGTTAACTACACAAACAACCAAATATACGACGCAGATAACTACACAAACAACAACAGCAAAATACTGCCCACAATCAAGTAAGTATGACGGATTTATCTATAAAAATCCGGTGGTTCAGTATTTAAAATAATTAGACTGATTATTCTTTAAATGAATTTATAGTAAGTGCAATCATTCAAATAAAGCTCACTAAAATGCAGGTATACGATAAAAATTAGATCTTGCTAATATTTAAATTCCTAGTAAACCTTTTGAAACCATTTCAATCAGAGGTAGAATGCAACTTCCACAACTCACTTAGTTTGTCATTTAATTTAATACAATATATATATAACATTAGGAACATTTCAACAGTAAACAATAAAACACAATCACAAAATATTGATACAATAGAAGTTTGTGAGCTACCTCCGTTATCAACTAGTGTTAATTTAATTCAGAAAATGCCATACAAATGATCAAAATCTTTGGCTTAATACCGATATAATTGTGACATTTCAGCGCTTATTCGAATGAGTTAGACAACGTAGTCTGTGTAAAGTAAACCAAAGAAAGAAAAATTCAGATCGTCTATATTTTTAATGATATAAAGATGCTTTTAAGACGTATTACTTACTCTATTCCCATACATTATTTTCCCTTGGCACAACATTAAATCTCAAAGACAACTGGAGTCCAACAATTTCCGCAAACACTATGCATGAATATTGCGTCCAAATAGTAGATAATAATCCATAGATCTGGATGATACTCCACCCTTGACAACTGTGAGAGTACTGAATACACACCTGGAATAATTCTCTCTCACTCTCTCTCTCTCTCCCATATACTCACTCAAAAGCACACCCACATACACATGTCATGTTTTACATACGATTGAAGAAAAAGCATCCGCCTGTTAGAAGAAAAAAGCATCCGCCTGTTAGAAGAAAAAAGCATCCGCCTCACTGACGGACCAATTAGAATCATTGTTTCACTCTCACTCGTATTGATGGATCCGAATCGGTTGTGCGTACAGATCCTTCTTATCTTCATAGAAATTATCGAAACCGATTAAATAGATGTAAAGAACGAATACAGTTATGGTTGAAATATTGTTGTTTTACTTTTTATTTTTACAGGACTGTTTACACATATAAATTCACGACTTGTTTATGGCTGGAGGTCATCACGTATTTGTCCATCAATTGATATCAACGTAGGAGACAGAAGATTGAACTGTTTTAATGTACGTACCTATTACAAACACACACACACACAAACACATACACACGCGCACACACATACACACACACACACCCATACACACACACTTACACACACCCACACACACATTTACACACACATACACACACACACACATATACAGTATATATATATATACATATACATATGACATTAAATATCTTTATAATGTAAAAAATTCATTAACTTTCAACTGCAGTATTAAAATTTTATAGTTAATACGTTTACGTGTCATAAGAATCCACAGGCTCTATGCTCAGTGAATAGGGGATAAACTGTATATTACGTTAGTTTATCACAAGAAACGTAGAACTAAGTTAATAGAGCCGATATAAAATGAAATTTTCTTACAAAAAAAATTGAAACAACTGCAACAGATTTCATCCCCTAATTCCCAAAATTAACTTATTCATTCATTCGTCCATTTCAGGTCTACTTTATTTACTCTTATTTGAATGTTTAGGTTTTCGCTTCGTTATTTATAAAATATTTGCATTTTCCCTTTAATATTGCCATTTCAGTATTCCCTATATTTCAGTATAGATTTGTGTGTATCCGATTAACATACAGATTTTATCAAAAAAATATAAAAAAATGAAGAGAAATATATTTTCAAAGTTACTATTATTAAATGGCTTAAATATTTAATGATATAAACACTTCGATTTAATGAATATTTAACTTCACCAGTTTCCTTTTATTCTTCTGAAACAATTCAATCGATAGAAAACCAAAGTTTCTATATATTAGAATTTTTTCACAACATAGACTTTTTAATTTTGTTTGTAAATTTACTCTTATATGTATTTAATGTGTCTTATACCATGTCGCTATGATTTTACAGTACATTTAGAATTGCTTAACATTTATCATTTCTACATACATTTTCTCCATATCAATATGCAGCAATTGAATATATTTTACCAATTGGGATATTGTTGGAATGGAATGCGTAGTAAGGAATTCTAAATCTAAAGCAAGCAACGTTATGTAGCCTGATCTACGGTACAATATAATGCAACATTCCATCGTGTACTAAGATAACATAAATTGAAACTGACGGAAATATAGATTGTTCATCAACACTTTCATTTTACTAGAAGGTTACAGATAGTACATATCCATGGCATGCATTAACATAGAAAGTGTATAATTTACTGAACAACTCATTATATTTCTCATTTAATTTGAAACTAACAGCTTGATACTACTGTTTATACACAAAGCGTGTCATTCAAAGATGCATATATCCCAAACCGGATGTAACTGAACAAAGACTATTAAGAATCACTTATGATTACACTTGTGGATTCTATGTCAAATAGTTTTTTATTGGTATATTTCTTCTCAACACACTAAGTCGAATGCAGGTACATGTCTTTTCTAAGGAGACAACACAAAGGTTGCTAGTGGTGAATGGGTATATAAAGCCATTATTTGCATATTTCTCTACGAACAGAATGATGTGTACATGATCTCTGAAGATGACTCCAATTAGATTCGAAACTCGAGGCAGATCATTTACTCCTTTTCCGTACGTAGAGAAATGCGTTGAAAAGTCATGTTTATATTTGTCAACGTGCATATTTACACACACAGCTACAGTTACAATCTTGTATTTTATAGAACAGATATGTATTTCTCCTATAACTCAGATGCTTAGTGCGCAATGTAATATTTGAATTAATTGCCACTAATATTATGTACATTGCTATTTCCAATTCACTGATACTATCATATATGGTGGTTATATAAAGCCATTAGTTGCATATTTCTCTACAGACAGAATGAAGTGTACATAGTCTTCGAAGATTACTCCAATTAGAGTCAAAACTCGAGTCGGATCATTCACTCTTTTTCTGTACGTAGAGAAATGCATTGAAGACATTTTTACTTTCGTCAATGTTTGTTTATTTACACATTTACGCAGCTAGGGTTACAATCTTGTTCTTTTGCAGTATAGATATGTATTTATCCAATACCAGTGTTAACATATACCTATGAATCAATCAACAAACTGCTTTCTATATTAATATTTCAAACTTACTGCCAAACATGGCAGTAAATGATTATCATTTCAGTTAAAAACTAATATAGTTTACAACTGCTTTCTGTGTGATGTATATAAAATAAAAGTTCAAATTGATGCTTGATTTGTGTTCCCCTTTCAACAAATAATCTAATTCTTACATCCTAACCTGTGTTAGCTCACAGGTCTGCGTAGCCTGGTGGCTTCAAAAATCCTCATGTCTCCAATTATTAGTTAAAACCATTACTTCTTTCAAATTTTTACTAATCAAATATTTGATTCCAATACTAATATAAAAACAAAACTCTTATTTTATTAAATGTTCCCTGCTTATGCTATGCAATTTTGTTTTGTCAGATCTATGTTGGTGGATATTTATCTGAAAATAATTATCAATTTAACTACGAGCCACACAGTTTATCATATAGTAGAAACTATATCATCGCTCCCTATTGGGCAGACCTTTGGTATGAGTATTATTCAACCAAGGTTCAATACAGCATTTATGAAAAATACAGTAAAAATGGAGAAGCTTCGTACAGAGTAAAGAAGGAACTTGGAAAAATTGATAATGCAATTGCCAACTATACAAATATTGGTTATTTCAAGTCGGTTTGGGCACTTTTGGTTACTTGGACAAATGTACGTCATTATTCCCTAGTAGGAGCAAGAAGGGTAAGTAAATTATATTTAATGTCACAATCAAAACTATATTAAGTTTACCAAATTAACCACATCTCTAATTAACTCTGCCAAGTCAGTTGTGTTTGCTAGAATCATAACATTGTGAGCTGGCAAATCAGTAGTCTATTCTTCCTAAATGCTTTACAGTTTGGAATTTCTCTCACTATTCCTTTGTGTAGTAATTTCTAGTAAATCATTTGAGATAAATTGTAGTTACACAGCCGAAAGCATAGCGCCATTTCTAGGGTATTCATTCATAAATCTCACTCGGGTATTTCCCACTTTATCAAGTCAAGTCAATATAAACGTTTAAGAAACCAAATTAAGTATCCACCTTATATGTATAGTTAGCAATAGGGGATCTGATTATATTTTTGTATTATGTTATTTAATTCATATGAATTAAAATCAACTAAACTTTAAAATAATCATGATAGTTCTCTCTCTTAACAAAAACTATGACGTAACACTCCTCTCATCATAAAATTAGGATATAGCTTCTACCAGAAGCACAAACTAATAATCAAAAGCAACGGTATATAAGTAAGGTGAATAACTGTTTACATAAACTTGATATTGATCAATCTATTTGACACATATTATGTACATTTTAATATTATGTTTAGTTACTACTCAAAATAAGTGATGAGTTTCTGTAATGTTAGTGAATTCAATACAAGAAATGTTCACTTTGAAATGTAACAAGTTATTGATTAGAGTAATTGTCTATGGTGAATTGAACATTGCAGCTCCTGTTGACTGAACTATAGAACATGTGAAGACCAAACTCTTAAGGTTAATCATCCGTAAGTCCTGCATCTCAGATATGTAATATTTCAAAGTCAAACAGTATAATTCAAGGAAACTGATAAAGGCAAGATGTTCACAAACTGAATAAATTATTTCGCTGGGAAGAAAAGAAGTCTAACGTTTTGAGCAGAATCCTTCTTCGGTGAAAGAAGAATCAAATTTATTCCGCTCTGTGAACTTTTTGTGCATGCTATCTTTCAGTGTGTTTTGGTGCAAGTCATTTTTGCTGTTCGCTATTATAATTGACCATGTTGACGCAGTACGGTAATCAGAGAATTTGTTGGAAGGAAATGAACGGTGATGATGAAATAGAGTAAAGAATTTCTGGAAAAAATATTTGGGGATCGGTCTAGAAATACAGAACAGAGTAGGACAGAAGATGTGGCACGCTAATTAGTGGCCGTAAATTCACCGTATTCCGAGGAAAAGAAAGTGTTTCAATTATGATAGGAGAGCTAACAGTAGGCTTAATATATGTGGACCAATAGCTGTAGAATATTGTAATTTGAAGTCCTGCCTATTTGTTGAATAAAGCTTTGCTTTATGCTGTCTACTATATGTGTGTGTATTCATGTGTGCATTTGTGTATATGTACTATATGCACCATGCCAGATATATAGTAGTACACTAGTATGACACATTAAGAGTTTTGAAATGGTTAACAATTTGCTGATATGAAATATCGCTCGACTCTTTTTTGAAATCATGTATGTGTAATTTGTACATTACTGTACGAAATTATCATGTATAACCTTAACAACAGAAGCCAATTTAGCTAACAAAGAATCAGAAATTAAGAAAAATCATTAGAGTGAGGATTTGGTTGTCAAATGTATATTAAATGTGTTAAATTTACATTCTAAAACAACATACATAATGACACAGCAGCAGTACATGCGATTTCATATACGAAATGCATTCATTAATTTGCTTCAGGGTACTACCTATAAGTACAATTATAAATGTATATTCTTCATATTCTAAGGCAGTCGAGTGAAGTCTCAGAGCAATTTGGCTTATATTTCTAATAGACCGAGCACCAGAGTTTGGGATCTCTCAACTTGTTGCCGAACTCCTATGATAACAGACCCAGTAACTACATGTAAAATTATCCGCATAAGGGCAAATACTTCAGCAACATCTCAGAACATGATTAAAACACGAACCCAAAAAGTTATTCCTCCCACCCAGGCCAGACAAACATAAAGAACGCATGCGTTCAAAATATCAGCTACATTAATAACATTATAAGCCAATAAGTTGGCCTCTAGTGATCACTCTACCTGCTAGCAAAAGTAGCCAAATCTCTCTCAAATTACATCCTACTGTCTTAATGTAGTTCCTGATACAAAAGAAAAGACTGGTTGGTCGCGTTAAAGCTTAGCTGGAGCTAAACACCAAGAACGGCATCATAAACCCCAAACAATGTGCATGACTGCACACCACCTGAGATAAGAGCAGAGGAACTGCAACTGTCTCTCTCTGGACGAGCCAACCTTCTCCATCTCCATTGTGGCCACATCCATAATCTACAGACATAGACAGGTCAGTGGAAAGAGTGCAACATGTACACACTGTCTCATTGCAGCCCATACAATTAACCACTGTGTATGAGAATATGCAGTAGGGTTCTCAGCTAGGTGAAGTCAGGATATATCCGGAGCAATAGATCCGTGGGTCACACCTTGTCATTCAACCGACTACCTAGGTGTCATATGTCTGTTTGATAAGAATGATATGTGATAGACAACTACAACTCCAACATGGATTTGATGTACGAAGAAAACTTAATTTTACCAAAGATAGTTTGAAGACAGTAAGATCATAGATTTCACAGCTCCTACAACTAAATGATGAAGGCAATGTAGCACAAACTGGAAACGTTTCGACGGAAACAGCCGGCAATCAAATATAAAATTAGAATTATTATGATAACTATATTATTTTTATATTTTAGGAAGAATATCCCGGAATTACATTCCAAATGTTACTGGTAACAGATGGCTATTCAACATATTTACTTTATCTCTACAAACCTTGTGAAATGGATATGCACATTAATGTGAAGGCTTTAATGGGATTTTACTTGGGAAATAGTAAACGTTTCACGCATAAAGACTCGTTGAAGAAGAATAGTTTGGTAAATATAGACATTAATCCAGGAAACACAGGTGAGATATCAAATACTCCTTATGTATACAATTTACTTGAAATCTAGCAAGTTTCATTAAAATATTTCTAGAACATTGATACAGAGATAAAAGTCTTGTTAACACAAAACTCATAAGTAAGAATGTCAATAAGTTGATCAATATTGTTATACAATAGAATATTAATATACAATAGAATTATGGAAAATATGAAGTGAAACACTTTTCATCTATTTTATAATAGAAATTATCTTCGAATCTTCTGTAAAGTCTGTGTTCCATCAAATCCTTCAAATTCATTACATGAGTGTTACCGTTTTGATTTTATTTCGTTCTTGTTTGCTAGGTTTATACCACAAGCATGTCTGATTTCAATAGCCATAAAATTAGAATCATAATCACATCACGATAACTTTAAGCTACGTTTCATTTACAGGTCATTGAATTTGTAATAGTCTAATCATAATAAATTTACTGAACTACAAATATATAGTTGTATACTAAATATTTCCCGTATATTTGTCGGCTAATTAACAAGACTTACATTTCTAGATAGAATAAGTACGGTGGAAACACATTTCATCCAAATAAATTGTATTAAAATGTGTAACACATTTTCCAAGATGTCTAAAATAGATTTTAACCCAAATGAAACCATCCAGTTTATGAAGACAATCTGATTTTTTATTTGAACATCATGATTTTGTTTTTGCCAAATGTTTGATTTTATTAAGAGAAATCCAATGTGATATATTTTTTTTATTTTTCAGGTGTTGATGGTGTGTGGTTATTTGATCTGACGGGTCGTTATATAAGGACGTCCAAGCTAAATTGTCTCAAATGGTATGTTGAGGATCAACGTGCATTCACATGGAATACTTGTCCATGTACATTTTGGCAGGCTTGGATGGACTTTCGATTCTTCTATTCGTGGTGGACTGGTTGCTTCTTTTCAACCACTTTTCCACCGATGGTAAGCTTTTCCTTAAACATTTTTTGTATTGAAACAAAGCAAACCGAGAAGAAAAGTTTTTTACTTGATGAATATATTATTTTATTATTTTATTTTGTATTTTAATTGCAATTTGCCATATAAAATGATGGGTACTCATGCTCTATCAGATTAACTTACCCTAACCAGCTTTCTACATCACCACCTTAACAATAGGCTCTAACTGACAATTTAATAGCCTGAGATATCGGAATTCTGGGATATTCACACATCAATAATAGTAGGGCATTTAATAAACAAATTATAAAACAGAAGAGCTTCGACAGAACAGATAACATTTTATAGAATACCACGCAACGTTAGGTTTTGTAGTTATATGTTACGTGTATGTTATTCCACTAATCTATTAGTAGAATCTATCTTTTATTTATAGATTAGTGATCATTGTCAACTGTTCATGGAATAAACATATTTTGACAAATGGAACTTATTCTCATTTTTGATCACAAATCAGAAGTGGCTTTAATTTACACATTGCAGCCTTCTCAGGAATGGGTTTGATCTGTCGGTCTAAATGCTGGTGCATTTCATTTAACATATAGACAATATCTGTTCAAACTGAATTATTGCTTAGACGAGACTCGAAAACTATAGTGATATATAAAATATTACAGCTATATTTTTCTTGAATGTTATATATTGTTATTCACCAGTCTCTCTTTTATTTATTGATTAGTGGTGGTTGTCAACTGTTGATGGAATACAATATTTTGCCAAATGGAGGTTATTCTCATTTAACACACATATTTTATTTTCTCTTCTCAGAAATGTTGTTATTCAAGGTGGTGGCTTTCGTATGGTGTTCACCAGAGGTACAACCATTTCTTCAACTATCGTTCTTGGATTCAGCATGATGAACAACCATTCAGAGATTGTTGCATTCAAAACAATATGTGTAATCTATATAGAAGTAAAAGACCTAGAAACTACTGTTGGGGTTACAGAGCACCCTTCAGAGGTAAGTTATTTCATACGACAATGCTACTAAAAAGAAAGGAATTATCAGCTTTTTTCATTTACATACTTCTAAGCACAGATCTTTGCAGGCGGGTTTCTTCGGACATCGTAGATATTCACAACTGTTCCGTAAAATGTGTGTTCTTGTGACAATTAGAAATTATTATTATTGTTTCAGTAATCTTATTTTTAGTTGTACTTTCAATTCCCCACTGAGCGCAGCTCTGTGTATCTTGGGTATGTGCAGTGTTTTGTTTTCGTCTTTTTTGTTAGTATTGAGTATTGATAGTACTCTGCGTAAATATGTGCAGTGTCTCAGGTTGTTATTTTCTAAATGTGCACGTGTGTAAGTCCTGGTGTTTTGGTTATATAATTGTCTTATTAACATTTATAATTTATGATTTTTATTTTCAAACACTACATTTTGAATATGTCTATTTCTTTATCTTTATATTCGGATAGTTTATTTCAGAGATATATTGTCGTCAGTTGGAATTGATACATCGATTAGGATGCATTTCTTTTTGTGAGTGTCGTTGACAATATCTGGGTGATTTGCCTTAGGAATTTGCTTTAGGAATTGGCATGTCTGAGAGTATGATCAGTTTATTATTCTCCTAGTTCGATGATACAGTTTTCATTTGTATTGTTTAGCATTCGTTACTGTGAGCTGAATTTGTCTGTTGTATTTGACTTTGTGTTCCGTTAGTGTGCTTATAAGCTGTAGTTAATGGTCAATAAATGTGAACGTTTGCTCTAGATTACTAATACAAGCTAAAGAGCAATCAAATTGAAATAATAATTGAATGCTATACATACACAGATATACACTTTTGTCAATTGTTTCTTCTACTTATTTCTGCGACGTAAATGAATATATTTCAGAGTAGTGAAATAGCGACGTCTGTTATTCAACTTGGTCCAAATTTATCTTGTGATCTTATTAGAATTATTATAATTTCTATTGTGTGCCTTTACTGCCTACTGGAGCACAGGTGTGTACCTTAAGCTTGTACAGTGTTTTTCCTTTGGTTTTGTGCCTTTTTATCGTATTGGAAAATGCCTCACGTAATATGTGTGTACTGCCTCGTAATGCTATTTTCCGTTAGTTATGTATATGTGTACGTCGTATTTTAGTAATGTATTTGAATGCAACTCTATTAATCATTCCAAAGTTATCTAATATTATAAGGATTGTTTCTATTTTCACTACTCTCATTCTTGTTATCTCTATTTCCAGGTCTTTATATTTGGATATTTTTTAGAGATACGTATATTATCGTTTGTTGGGACTGATACTTTTTCGTTTTCAGAGACCTTCCTTTTCTAGTGTATGTTTATACCACCTCGTTTCAGTCGGTATCTCATAATACTGTTCCCACTGTGTGTAAGTTATTAAAAGAAGGAATTATTATTATTAATAGTTTTCTGATAGTTTCATGAGATTTTCTACTGCACCACCATGCTATTTTCCAATCATTATGGAGAATTAGCTTACTATTTATGGAGCCGTTTTATTATGTGTTCTGTTGTGCATAGCAAGTGGTACTTGGCTGGGTAGTGTATAAGTGTGGTCAGTGTAACAATAATAAAAATGCATCTGTCCAGATTGCATCTGACCAGTTACTAGTGTTGTAGTGTCGGGTGTCAGGTGTGTAGATGTGTGTGTTTTGTTATTTTATTCGATGTTAACTCCTTAGTTATGTGTAGTGTGAGTTGTGTTATTTTATTGGGTATTTATTGTCTGGGATATGTGTTGTGTGCATAGTCTGTAGTATTTGGTTGTGTATATTGAATCACTAATGTCTTGCGCAGGATGTGGGCGGTGCCTAAGTGAGCTATTTTGGGGGCTGTGTGTAACCTTGTGGGTCCTGGTATGGCTTGTATGTTTTTGCTGATATTTGTGTTTACCATACCTAGAGCTCCTATTATTACTGGCACTGTTTTTATCCTCATGCGCCACATCCTGTTTATCTCACTTTCGAGTTCCTAATATCTAGACAGCTTTTCTACCTCTTTTCGGGAAATAGGGGATTGCGATGTCTATCAGTGTACACGTATCTTTTCTCCAATCCTTGAATATTATATCCGGCCGGTCTGCCCTGGTCTCCCTGTCAGTTTGAATAGGCATATCCCACAAGATTGTGGTCAGGTTGTTGTCATGTACCGTGTTTGGTACATGTCTGTACCACTTCTTGTCGGTTTTTACACCGAAGTGTTGGCATTATTGTCCAGTGGATATACCTGCCAACCCGGTCATGTCTATGTATGTATTCAAACCTGGCAAGGAATGGGCAGCCGGAGATGATGTGGTCAACAGTTTCATTGTATTGGTTTCATAGTCTGCATTTGGTATTAGACGTTCCTTTCATTATTCTACTCCTGCAATTATTTGTGGTTAGACATTGATCTTGTGCCGCTAGAATCAGGCCTTCTGTTTCTACTTTTAATCCAGAGGTTGTGAGCCATGTCTGGCTCTCACTCTGGTTTACTTCTTCTCTGTTAAGCCTTGCAGGGTATTGGCTTTGGAGTAGTTTTTCTCTCCATTTCTACATTAGAATCTTTTGTAGTTCTGTTTCGATGTAGTTTTTTGTTTCTTTAGCCTTTTCTGTTACGTTACTTTGTCCTTATGTAGATCTCTTGTTTCATTATAGTTAGTTTCTAGTTTGTACTTTCTTGTTTCCTTGTATATAGAGACCATTCTTTTGCTTTTTTCATGTTTCCTTACTATATATTCATTAGTCTTCCATTGCTTGCTTCTAAGTATTTCTCTAGTCCTACGGTTGTTATTTTCTAATCATTTTATATTTGTATCAGACCCCGACCTCCCTCTGCGGGGTGAAGGTATATTCTATCTATATCTGCTTTGGGGCGGTGGCTTCGGAGAGCAGTCTTGAGTTTCATAGTTTTTCTATCTAAACCTTTCAATTCATTTAATTTCCAGTTTATTATATTGAAGCTATAATTTATAACCGGGATGGCTAGCGTGTTTGTCCCTATTATCTTATTTTTGGCATTGAGTTCAGTCTTTAGTATTAGCCTAATTCTTCTGTAGTATTATTTCCTAATTTTATCTTTCATATCTCTGTGTTGTATCCTATCTGTTTCACCTACTCCTAAGTATTTGTATGGGTGTCTGCGATCTAGTTCTCTGATTTTGGTGTCTATGTCTAATGTAGTGTTCTCAGTTCTAATTAATTTGCCTCTTCTTATGGTGGCTTTGGAGCATTTGTCTAAACGCATACTCATTTTTATGACTTGGCTGAATTTATGGACAATTTGTAGTAGGCTTTCTAGTTTTGTGCTATTCCTTGTGAATATCTTTAAGTCATCCATATACAGGAGATGGGTTATAGTGTGTCTATATCTTCTGTATCCCATGGTGGTTTCGTTCAAGATGTTCGTTAGTGGGGTCAGATCTAAGCAAAAAAGAAAGTGGGGTAATGAGTCCCCTTATAAAATTCCTTTTCTGACGGGTATGGAGCAGGTCTTAATTGTTTGTAAGGAAATAGTGGTTTTCCATTTCGTCATGGCATAGTTAATGTATTGTATTAGTGTTGGCGCCGCGTCATTCATGGGAAGTGTCTCTAGTATCCATGAGTGTCGAATACTATAGAAAGCTTGTCGGTAGTCAATCCAGGCCATGCTGAGGTTTGTTTTTCCTCTTTTTGCAGTCTTCTGTGATTGCCCGGTTCAGTAGTAGCTGCTCTTTACAACCATACATTTCTTTCCGGCACTCTTTCTGTTCTTCTGGTAGTACATTGTTGTTTTTTGTAGGTTTGTAACCAGTCTGCTATATAATATGGATGTGAGGGTTTTATATGTAGTTGGTAGACATATTATGGGCCTATAATTATGTGGATCTATGGTGTTTTTGTTTTTAGGGATTAATGTGGTGCCCCCCAGCATCCAGTCAGGTGTTAATTCTGGTTTGGTTATGACTTCATTGAGTGCTGCTGCTATATACTCATGGGTACTGGTCAGGTGTTCCAGCCAGAAGATCAATTCCTGGTGTTTTCCAGTTGCTTGTAGTTCTAAATTTGTCAGTTATTTCTTTGTCAGTAATTGGGGACCATGCTTGTGGTGCTATTATGTTCCTTTATTCCACCTCTCTCCCAATCCATTGTGCGTTTTTATTGTGTTGATTGTCTTTGCTCCATATTCCTTCCCAGTATGTCTGGACTTCCGTCGGTGTTGGTGTGACTTCTGGTGTAATAGTTGTTTTGTTGATGTCTCTGTAGAATTGTTTGGCATTTGTTTGGAACAGTTTATTCTCCTGGAAGAAGCGTTCACGTTTTTCGAAGCGCCTTATTCTGTAAGTAAAGTAAATTAAGTAAGTTAATAGGTCAGCTTATTTAACTCTACATAGCGTCGTGTTGACTTCCATAACAATTCATAAAAGTAATTTGAATTTGTTTACTTGGAAATCAATGTAGATTCCTCATACTCTCAATAACGGAACTTTAGGACCATCCAAAACGTCAATCATCCTGAGAATTTTATCCTACGATATCACATTTATCTAAATAGGGGTTGATTGCAGAAGCAAATAACCAAGTAAGATATTGATGGGTTTTATGGAGCATTTGTTGTCTTGATATCTAGTATATAAAAATCCCTGGAAAGTGAAATTCCAAAGTTGAGTGACATAGTTATGATACATAACAAAAACGAAGATTATTGACTGCAACATCTTCAGACATTACTCACATAAGGTGATTTGAATTAACAATAAGTTAATCATTTGCATAGCTTTCATGTAGCAGTATTCATATCATCATATATTCAATGGAATACCCCTGGCATATTTATATATTCTGGCATATGTATATACGTCTGGCACATTCATATCCATATCTACAAAGATTCATAATATATTTTAATGTTTGCCAACTAAAAACCATAGCCTCACTTCACTTATCATGTTCAAAATGCTTATAATTCCTTAGATTGTAAGTAATTGCATACACATATATTGATGAAGTTATACTCGGCTCTATTTTATCTGTTGGATATTGCACAAAAAAATCCATTAACATATCAGGATTTTCACACACAGTCAATACTTTATAATTTAATCATATTAAGTAAAGAAATTATTTTGGTTAATATAAAACTTGTTCTTTTTTCTCTCAATATATTGACAGCTTGGATGTTTGGAGACCCTCATATTCAAACTCTTGATGGCCTGAAATATTCTTTTAATGGCTGGGGTGAATATGTCTTACTAAGAGTACTTAATGAAACGACAAACGTTAATATGATGGAAATTCAGGCAAGGACTGCCCAAGCGAAAAATGTGAATGGTACAGGGATTAATGCTACAATCTTTTCAGCTTTTGCAATGAAAGATTTTGCTACTGGTACTTCTGCACAAGTTGAGCTGGCTTCTGATGAAACAAGTAAGTTGATGACTTAATATGCATTAAATTCATTGCACATGTTAAAATGATAAAGTGATATTAGTGTTATAATGAATATAACATAACGCCTGACTGTTTTGTTTCAAGTAGGAATTTATGTTTCTACGTTGAATATTAGCCATACATATATATTAGAGTTTTGATAACATTCAATTATAGAGTTATATTGAATTCAAACTGGTTTGAATGTAGTATTTTTTGTATGAAAATTTTCGATTTCTTTTCTGTTTCAGCTTTGATTATCTACCGCAATGGTAATGATATAACAACAGCCTATCAAAGTCAAACTAATTATACGTTGACGGAAAGCTACCCGACTGTTTCTAGAAACTCTGATAACAAAACTGATCAATCGGTGTCTCTTACTTTTAAATCTGGTAAATATATTTAATGTGAATCTTAAATGTAATTGTTGTAGCTGTCTTTAATATTTCAAAGTGTGTATTGTTAAGGCTATCTCTCTAGTAGTTCCAAGTACACATTTAGAAAAATGGCTATATGAAAATTTCAAGTACAGCGTTAGCGATATGAAACTTACCAAACAAAAAATCATAAAGGTGATCAAATGTCTGAAAATATTTCCAAATACTTAACGAATGTTAAAAAAATTGTTTCAATATTTGTTTATATGGTTATTACATATCTGACTCTTTGTATTAACATAAATAACTTTTCGAGTAAGACTTGAAGAGAATATGTTGGTTATAATGGTAATTATTCTCGTCTTTCAAGGTATCGACATAACAGTGTCTGTTGGTATTCGCATGCTTTCGGTAACCGTGAGTTTTCCAGATGATTTAAAGAATACTACAACAACCAGAGGACTCATGGGAGTATACAATGACAACAAGGAAGATGATCTCACAATACCAAATGGGACTGTATTACCGGGAAATTCTAGTGAAAAGGATATATTTTTTAATTTTGGTCAACTTTGTAAGTATAACAATCTCAATAAATTTAACGTGGTGTTTTGCTCACTCGTCAACCATTCCGAAAATGCATTAACTTAATTATTTATATATTAACAACTATTTTACAATAAAATCATATCTTTAGAACAAGAGACTGATTATGTAAGGTGCCCAATTAATACAATTATTTTGTTATACTTTTGGCATTGTACATTTCATTACAGTGAAAAATGGTTTGCCAGCTTGATAATAGTACATGAAAAGTAGTCCACGATTTAGATAGTCAGAGTTAAGACACCAATATTCAAAGTCACGTTCCAGTAGTAAACTATATCGTTGGAACACTGCAAATAGTTTTAAGTTCAATCCCAGCTCGAGTACATAGACATAAATATGGCATATATATGGCACCTGCCATTGAACAGAGGTGAATGCATTCGAAACATAATATTTGAAAAAATCAGAAATGATAAGGTTTAACATCGCTAAAATGTTTCTATCAGCATTAATACCTAAAGTATTAATGCTGATATTAATGCAGCATTGTTTGATAGTTCAACATTTGTCTGAGTTGTCTAACACTTTCCATAAATGCGACAGTTAGTGTCCCGCTGACTATAAATGACAACCAAGTTAAGAAATTTTAAAACGCTTTAAGATGCCTAACAAGGTCAATTTATGTCATCTTTGAACAGGGTTAATTTATATCGATTTTGAATCACGTTATATTGCAATGCTCAGTTCAAATTGAGTGATATAAAGAAGATGAAGTGTTCTCAGCGTCCAGGATTCAAATGAAATATGGTCCGCCTAGTGTCACCATATATGTTTCGTTTATAAAATAGTCAAGCATTCTGGTGTTAATTCCTATTGTGTCAATATTATTTATTATAGCTGACCATACACAACAATACAACGCTATCTTTCATTATGTACATAATTTCCTTCTATATGTTTAGCTTTTTCAACTGATACCACCATGTTTTCTTTTCTTTTCAGGGGCTATAAATACCTCTCTGTTCAAATATGAAAAGGGTTTTTCAAGTGCTGACTACGCTTACCCTTCTTTTGTACCCCTTTTTATTAATAAATCATCAGAGATATACAAAGAAGCTTTAAATGTGTGTAGTGAAACCGATAACGCTTGTATTTATGACTATATTGCAACTGGAGATAAAGATATTGCTAAAGCTAGTGAATCTCTTGAACAACAAGCTAAAGAGGATTATGCAGCTGCAAGTACGGGCTATTACTTTATTTCTGTTCATATTTACTGTATTATATATATTATATAATAGAGAGTCGGCTTATCAATTTCATAACATCTACCCTAATGGTTGAAGTGCTAAGTGAAGTATATATAACTTTTTCACTGTGCCGCTGACAAAAACACATTACCCGCACTGTTGCTGTCCATATTCAACTTTATACTGTGAAATCTAAAGAGCTGTTTTAGATAACACTAATTTATACTATAGGAGCGCTATAAATTATAGTGTCATTTCTGTTGATGACTTCATTCTTGGTCACATGGTGTTAAATGAACCAATCTGCTATGCACCCTGGTTATTACGGATCAGGCTATGTACATAGATTTCATCTAGTGCATTGCTCAACTGACCATATTTCAGTAAAGGTGCTATGAACACATGTACTCACCATACATGCGTTTCGAATCCACTGTAGAAAGATGTTAATAAGTTTGATTTCTTACGATTCTAGAAAGACCGAAGCTAACAGGAGCCCACATATTCAGCAATTTAAACCAACCGAACAATCGTTGATCCGTACCTGAAAGTGATTGTTTAAAGCAATAATTTATATTACTCGGTGGGCTTTCATTCAACTAGGATGGCTGAGTAGTCGAGATTAAAGGACCTAATTTAGAATTATTAGTTATGCTGTCAGTGCACCGTACATCTGTGAATTTTGTAAGTTGAAGCTAGAACCTGGAAATACTTTACTTTTATATGTTCCAATAATATCTTTAGGGTTGTTACTGACATTAGTTTAAATGTTTGACGCATAATTTCAGTAAATTTGGATAACATTGTATGTAGAATTTAGAAAACAAATCCTGAAGTTTTGAGCAACATCTTTTGTGAGAGAGAGAGAACATTTTCTTCCCGAATGATGTTTGGCGACACAGACCAATATTAGTTTCCTCAGTCCCTGATTTTTATTTGATAGTTTTTGCTGTTATTATTGATTGTATTTCTTCTACATTATCAAAGGAAACAGTGCTCCCGAAATCTCAGGCGAAGAAACTGTACACGTATTTACAAATGTAACTGCTACTGCCATTCTCAACGTCACAGATGCTGAAAATGATAGTATCATAATCCTCAAACAACAAGGTAGCGAGTACTTTAATGTCACTAAAAATGGAGCAACCGTTACATTATCAATATATTTGATGGATTCAAGTCCAGTTAATATCAGGTGAGTTTAATCGGAATTTCTATTTATGCTGTTTCATTTTGTCAATGAGATAAGTGGATGATACTTTGGTGAGCTATGATTTATCACGGGAATACAGAGATTAATTCTTAGAATAATGTTGTTGCAGTGACTGTCCCAATAAGCGTTCATTGTTGTGATTCGAGTTGAAGCGGCAGAATGGCTTGAACTCAAATTCACTTGAGATTTGAAACTACTGGAGAAAACTTAGCCATGAGGACTGTGACTCGGACAAGTTTAGTTAAGCAATTTGTATTCCATTCGGAATATGGTTCCAAGTCGAAAACGCATCTCTATTGGAGCCCTTAAAATAATGTCAATATCCCTTTGGTTTCCACAGAGACCGTTACTGGGACTCATAGAATTGCTAGATTTGTTACATCGTAATAGAGTTTAATACATGATAAACTTAAAATATTCCCAAAACACAATTGTATATGTTACAATTGTGTATATGTGCATAGTCATTTTGCAAATAAAGGGAGTGTCTAACACCAGATTTGTATAGAAATATTCACCTGGTTACATGTACGAATTGCTTCACAAAGCTGCGACAAATCGTCAGCTTTATTAAAACTAGTAATATACTAAGTCACATTCTCAGAAATGTCTCATTTACTGTTTAGATATAATTATACGCTAAAGGTAGCAACTGGTATACAGGAAGAAATTATTCACGAACTATATAGAGAAGATCCCCTAGCAGTTCAATGATATATTTAGCAACAAATTTCATATTTTCATTCTCATGAGAGTGTATTAATCAAATAATAGTTTAATTCAATGATTATAAATATTGTAAAACATTTTGGATATCTTCAAAGAATTCGTATGTATTTCAAATGTCTAAAAGAGTCACCCTCTTGTTGGGAGCTTATCCTAGGTTCCATTGTGTTAAGTTGTCAGGGGGATTTTCAATGCACTAAATTAGACATGCAGATTACTGCAGCTGTTGCGCTTGGGAGCGTTTTCACCCAACAGTTGTAGATTAAAGTAATAATTCGTTAGTTATATAACACGTCTACTGATAAAAAGGGTAGGTTATTCATCCCCATGTTTACAGATAGGTGGAATGAGCTGCAGAAAATTAAATATCTTCAATAGTAATGCAGCATAGTGTTGGTGGCAGGTTATGGACTATTAGCATTACTTCCAACTTCACAATGCATGCATTCAACTACTTCAAAAATAATGCGTACATTCTACACACACTGCAAGTGCGCAGGCCTCCAAATTTCTGTCGGTCCATTTAGTCCACTGCCAAAAAGATCCCCTCCAACTTTATGAAATCCTTCTACCCACCACTTTTCAGGCAAACTGACTCCTTTAGAAGTACTCCTTTGGAAAAAGCTACCACATTTGCTGTCTTATTTGCTTCATACTCCACACTGCAACATTCACAACAGATGAAAACGTTTGAGGTCCACTCTACAAGTCTCCTCAGCATTTACATATAGATGACAAGTGCGAAAGCACATGTGATCACTTCAAACAAACGAGGCAACCACCCTTGACGTTATCTCTTCTATTATCCTTAAATAATGTGCGCAAAAACCTAGCTTTTATCCCCGTCAAACCATTGCACCATTCTCATTTTGCAACACCTATTCTAATATTTGGAAACATTCTATAGTGTATCCCTTATGCAAGACAGGCAATCTAACTGACCCTGTGTCATACTGACCCTGTGTCATACTGACCTACCACCCTCCCTTCCATGTTGAAGAAAATAGCAGGCTTTAGATATCCCCTTCTCCAGCAATTTGGTATCTCTACATTCCTCAGTGGGAATTAGTACAGTTTCCATCGAACCAGATTTAGTGGTGTTCAGCTCTCCTATGTCAGTCCCCATTGGTCTGATATCCTTGAGAAGTTGGGCGAATGAAATGCAGCCGCAATTCAAATCAGCAAAGTGTTTCACTGTATCTGGTATGGTAACATGCTCGCCTATGTGCTTAATGCTGCATTCATCACTTGAAGCTTTCAGTCATATCGGACTATTATAGTATATGCTGCTGAGTCTCTCTCTCTCTCTCTCTCTCTCTCTCTCTCTCTCTCTCTCTCTCTCTCTCTCTCTCTCTCTCTCTCTCTC
>JAYRBU010555253.1:0-10017 GCA_036023795.1 Vulcanoctopus hydrothermalis
CGGTGTCATTTTTACCGTGCCATTATTACCGTTCGCCTAGAAATACATCTAGACACATTTTTAAATCTCTGGAGAAACCTTGGTGAATTCATGTAATTTTTGAGAAGACAGTTTTACTACTGAGGACCTTTTAATTGCCAAACTTTTGTAGTATAGCTTCCTGATGTGAGATTTTGAAGGAGTGAGTGGTGGGATGTATCAGTACCTGCCATCCCTTTGTTTTTTCCTGTTGTATGCCAAAGTTTGGAACAAGATTGTTGAGACTCTTCCATGATGTCATATCATCTTCTTCAGCATTCCAAAGAGTAGAGGTAATGCGCAAGGCATTCTCAGTAGTTAAGGTATTCTGCTGTGTTTATTTTTTTTTATTTTTCAATCTGAATGCATTTTGTAATCTATACAGTGTGGTAGGTAAGGCTCGGGCTGTTGGGAGACTGTAGTTGTGAGCACTGATGCAACCTGCTCCAAGGGATTTCTAGAGTGTCAACATCACTGTCAGTTCTCTCATTGTAAATTTTCTCAGTGCCCGGCTACTGACAGCTTTCGACAGGTTGTTGACAGTCTGTGAATATGTTTGGAGAACATGCATGTATATTTGTGTGTGTGTATATATGTGTATGTATATATATCTGCATGCGAGTGAGAGTACATGTGTGTATGGTAGTTTTAAAGATTATTTTGACTGGCCACCTGCTCAGTGGTAATATAGTAAAGAAAATATCAAAAGAACAAAAAAATACATTCTTTTCTTTCATTCATTCTTAGTGCAACCATTCACCTTTTAAATTTTAAGGTCTTGAAGATTATTATTGTCCCAGATATCATGATCGTCTGTAGCATATGAATTATGGAGCTATATTCCTTCTTCAAACATCCAAATTCAGCTATACTTTGGTCTAAGTGGGTTAGTACATATGTTACTTCAGTAATAATGGGTATAAAGCTGAAAGTGTATTTTGGGAACTAGATTTGAAGACTCCTCATCAATATTCCATATTTGTATGTATGTATGTATCAGTTGTATGGCTGTTTTTCTCATCTTGTGTGGGTTGGACAGGTTTTTCTCATCTTCTTCATGAGGTTCAGCGCTCTGAGATCGGCCTTTGCCACTTCTTTCTTGGTCATCCTCTTCTGCAGGTTCATTCCACTTGGATCACTTGGCACTTCTTTACCCAACTGCCATCCTTCATATGCATCACATGTAGGTACCAGCTCAGTCTTCTAACTTGCACGCTACATCTAATTACTCTTATTACTAGATTTTTCTCTCTGCTTATTTGTACTGGGTCGTTCATGCACACTAACATTAAATAACCAGTGGAGCAGGCTTGCCTCAGTTCTTTCCAGCCTTTACATTCAATGTCCATGTTTCGCTACCATGCAACTTTACATGTTATTCACAAGCAGCATATAATATGCCTTTCACTTTGTGAGAGAATCCTTGCCAGCAGAGTTAAGTCTCTTGAACTTTTTCCACCCTGTTCTTACTCTGGCTACTATTATTTCAGAACACCTTCCTCCCCTGCTAATTTAGTCACCAAGGTAACAAGTTATCAACTACTTCTAGGGAGCCTTCCGAGCATTTGGATGCATTCATTTTATGGGTGCTCATGCTGCTAATTACTTCTGCACACCTGCTACATCCAAAATTCTTCTTCCCTGTTAGTCTGCCTGTGATCCCACTGCACCTCTTATGCATCCATAGTTTACATTAAGTACACTTTATGGCATTCCTACTTATTCCTTTTCTGCATATCAAGCATGGGCATTTCCCAAGTTGGTATTAGTCTTCTTTCCTGCTAAAACATATATATACACACACACATATATGCACAGTGTATATATGCGTGACTATTTATGTATTTGTCACCCGTCCAACCCATGCCAGCATGGAAAACGGACGTAAAAGCAAGATGTTGATGATTATATACATTTGTGGATATTTGTGTGTGCATATACCTGTATATGCATATCTATATATATATGTGTGTGTATATATATATATATATATATAAATATATATATGTGCATGCATGTGTGTATATGTTTATATATACGCGTGTGTATATATTTATAATTAAGTGGGCCTAATGTATTTAGCGTTATGCCCCCCCCCCCCCGGAAAATTTTAATTACACCTGTAATGAACAGAAAATCAATAGCTTTAACGATAATTCTTGTCAAGAAAGACAGGGGAGATAACTCTAAAATCTGAACTGATTAAGGTATGGCTGTATGGTTAAGATATTTGCTTTTCATCCATGTGGTTCTGTGTTTGATACCACAATGTAGTGTCTTCTACCATAGGTCTTTGTTGACCAACACCTGCTGAGTTGAATTTGGTAAACTTAAATGGTGCAGAAGTATATGTATGTATATGTGTATCCTTCACCAATATATGTTGGTGAAGGATATGAATATCATTAAGAAAACTGAAAAATTGGTGCTTTACAAATAAAATACCTCTGAGAAATTAGTTCTTTATCAAGTTAGACACTTCCTTATCACTCTTGCCATCAAAAATGCAGTGAAACAGTGATTAGTCTGTTAGAATCCTGTAACCAACGATGCTATTGTTCATAAATTGCATATAAAAAAAAAATATGCAAATGTATGCGTGTTTGTGTAAATGTATGTGTGTATAAGTATGTGTGTATATTCATTCAAAGCTAATGATTCATTCTGTTAATAAGTTTCTCACCATGTGTGCTCCTTCAGTGACAAAAAGATACAGTAACTTTAAGGGTTTATGAAATAAAGGCACGGGCATCAAATCTTGTTTTTCATTAGTATGGTCAGGTGATAAGGTGACCATAATAGTACTGCATAAAGGGGAATTGCTACTATTTGATGTTGGGTGTCTTTAGCCAATCATTTTTGCAGGTGATGGTTACCCAATCTGAAGTTGAAATTTTTCCAAATGCTTGCATACAGACTATTTTGGATTTCCTGTTTAACACATGGAATTATTAAGATGTAACACTTATGTTATGCATAGGTTGTATCTCTGAACAATTTAAATATGGGGTTGCAGTTTTGACAATGCTTCAGCTGATAGGGGTATTGGTAACTCCACTACCCTTCAGTTTCCAGATGTGTTGGGGTAGAAGGGAGTTGATTCTATCTCTGGTTCTGATGTGAGTGTGCTGCATATATCTGGTTTTAAATGTGTTTTCTGTGAGGCCAATGTGGTTCCTCCTGGTACCATCTGCAGTTATCTTAGCTATATACACAAGTACCTTTCACTACAACTACCTTTCAGACAAGTACTAACCAATGAGAACCAGGAACCAGTAACATTTCTACCCACCATCTTAAGTGGATAGGTTGTGTAATTTTTGAATTTGCATTCTGGCCGTTGTGTGGCGTTTGTTTGTATGACTCTAGTTCTGGGTTGTATATTTGAGATTAACTTTTTTAATATGAATTTAATTTTAAATTATTTTTTTGTAATTATATGCAGTTTGAATTTTAATTGCAGTTTAAAAAAATTTTTTTAAATTTTAATCCATCTGCTGCTTAATTATAAATTATAAATACTTCTTTGTTTCATTATTCTTTATTACTTTACTACTATTCCATTATTACAAGAAATATTTGACCAAATATTAACCAAATTATTAAATTAAAACAAAAGGAAATTGTTCTCTATATAGAATGTATTCTGTATTAGTATTATATCTAAATATGTGATCAGTATTAGAATCTATTTTGTATTGCTGTTGTATCTACTAATTACTATTATAACTAATTATTACTATAGCAACAAATAACTAATATAGCCATGAATTCTAACTATTATAGCCACTAATAACTAGCTAAGTCATCAACAACAACTATTATAGCTACCACAAGCCAATGAGAGAGGAAGCTTCTACATGGCTGCTCAACCTACTAGAAATAGCTGCAAATTTTCAAATCACTCTCTACAGTCTTTTTAAAGACACATTGGATGATGTAGTCGTAGAGACACTGTCTAAATAAAAGGCTAGCTGATCAAGGCTGAAGTGCCTTTGACTATAGGTCTGCTCAATCAGGGTTGACTTGGTGCTAAATAACAATTATAGCTACCAATATCTGTAATTGTGTTGCTGTATACCTGTGTGAGCATTTTTCTTTTGCATTCTGTTTTACTTCTGATCCTATTTATTGCATAACCCATAATTCACCCAACATGTATCCAGATAGCTTAAGAAAGCAAAATTTGAGAAACGAGTTAAGAAAAATATTTTGCTTAGTAGTCATTGATAAATATATTTGAACTTACAGGCATGGCTGTGTAGTTAAGAAGTTTGCTTCATAACTATGTTGTCCTGGGATCTATTCCACTGTGTATTACCTTGGACAAGTGTCTTCTACTATAGCCTTGGGCTGGCCAAAACTTTGTGAGTGAAGTTGGCAAACAGAAAGTGTGTGTGTGTGTGTGTGTGCGTGCATGCATGTGCGTGTTTGCATTTGTCTCCAGTCTTCAAGAATACTGCTCAAAAATCAATTCCTCCAACCTATGCCAGCATGGAAAAACGAATGTAAAAATGATGATGATTACTAGCTTCAGTAGTTTCGGTGATACAGAGTAGACCTGAGTAATCCGTCAAGCAAACAAACTAGGCAAAGCAGATGGATTTTGTTTGAGCTGTAGTGTTTTGTTGTTCTGTGAAGGAAAACCAGTCTGTTGTAGTGCCTGATCAAATCTAACAGCCAAATATAAATAAAGAAAATGACTGTCAAATATTTATGAAAAAATATTTGTGATGTTTGTTTTCACTATATTCCATTGTTTTTCGATGCCAACATTTTTGAGCTGGTACCTTTTGTTAGAGCAATTGTTTATTTTTTAGAGTTGGATGTTCTTCCTACAGCTGACTACAGAACTTTGAAGTAGGAGTGTAACTGTGTTGGGCTGGGTGGGTGTTGGTCTGTCAATTAGGCAAACTTGAACAAATTGTGTGAAGTCCATTGGCTGCAGTAGGATTTAAATGTATGACTTAACTTTGCATCTATTGTTTGTCTTAATCAAAAGTTCATATTTCAAGTAGAATGTTTTAAAATTTGCATCTTTTTAAGAGTAAAAAAAGAAAAATTGAATAGAAATATTGGATTGGATAAAATTTACTTGACAAGACTCAAAATTTACAACCTTCCCAACAGTTGTCTTGATTGTTTTCCTAAAGTCATCCACTTTAATACTTAGTATTATTTCCTATGTAACATAGTTTAAGTTAAAAAAAATTATGACTTAGTCACCAAAGCTGATATTAACAATGATAACCAAAGTGTGTCCTGCAAACCTCATGACTAAACTTATTTCCTGTGGATTACATTAAAAACTAAATCTTCATATCTTCCAATCGCCAGTCCTCCAATGCTCTATTTGAGTCACTCTTGTACATGTCTCACACATTCAATTGCAATATTTTAACTCAATATCATATCCACTGTTAGTATCAGTAGTTCTTGTCAGACATCCACCTCTTCCATCAATAAAGACATTCACCATATCCTCTCATGGAGTCATAGCAATCTTATAATCTTTAATGATACCTAAACACAAATTTTAAATATATTTCTTTCTTTGTTATTATTTAGTTGAATGAATACCCCCCCCCCCCCCATTTCTTGGAAATAATTCCTCCAACAAAATTACTACACATGTTAGAACTGACCATCTCCAGTGATCTTCTCAACACTGATCCCCAATGTAAAATCACCACCTATGTTAGGATGATCTCCATTGATCTTTTCTGCAAGCTCCACTTTCTTCACATTACCTTAACTGCATCGAACAGACTTTTGACTTCTGCCTCAGAACCCAAACATATTTCATGTCTGTGCTATTGCCAACACTCTACAGGGCTCCAAATATGTCTTAGTATGGTGTATTGTTCTCATACCTGGGATGGTGAACATATCACAGAGATCCTGGAGCAATGTTAGGTTCGTTATTTGATACTCGGAAACTGCTCTACGATTACAATATTTTTGTAGTTGTTGTAGTGATATATTCAATAGATTGGGTGGAGGTTTAGTAATCAAACATTTAGGAATAGCTAGGATATATACATAAATCTACTCTGGCACTACACTGCACACTTCACCATTCAATTTGGCTGTGTTGGATGCTATGTTGCACCTAGCATAGTCATATATAATTAAAGACTATAAATTCACTTGATGTAACTTTCACCCAATGTGTCTATAGTTCAGATAAAATGATAATATTTAATAAGTTGGGAAGAAGGGCATAGACTTAAATACCTCTTAAATGAAAGGAAGTATTGTGATGCTGGAGTTGCTTATGTGTCTAATGCTAAGTGTTCTGATTAATTGCTAATACATTTTGTTGAACTATGTTTTGAACCCAGTTTCTACTGATTAGTGTTTGACACTATTGTGTTCTATACATTACTATTGTGTATTTAATGGTATTTAATTAAGTATCTTCTCCCTTATTCATAAGATAGTATTGTCTGTACACCTCCCTACCCCAAACTGCTCATGTTTTCGTGAACAAATACTTAAAACAACACGTACTATTGTCATTAAGAAATCTAGTTAATCCTGTCATTAACTAATTGAGCTGCCAATCAGTTAATGATGTACATGTGGCATTTAATCATACATCTCAACGTCTTCACCTTATTCTCACCAATTGATATTTTTAGCCCTTTATTACGACAGTTTTGCCATACAACAATTTTACCATAGTCTTACAACAGTTTCAACAATGTCTTACAACAGTTTTATCATTGTCTTACAGCAGTTTTACCATTGCTGTACAAGTCTTACCATAGTCTTATATTAGCTTCAACAATATCATACGGTAATTTTACCATTGTCTTAGAATAGTTTTATCATTGTCTTAGAGCAGTTTTAGCATTCTTACAGCAGTTTTAGCATTGTCTTACAGTAGTTTCAACAATGTCTTACGGTAATTTTACCATTGTCGTACAGCTGTTTTATAATAAAATGTCTTACAGACATTTTATTATTGTCTTAAAGTAGTTTTACCATAGTCTTACAACAATTTTACCATCGTCTTACAACAGTTTCAACAATGTCTTGCAGTAGTTTTATTGTCTTACAGCAGTTATGTCATTGTCCGCCGGCAGTCTTGCCATTGTCCGACGACAGTTTTGCCATTGTTTGACGACAGTTTTGCCATTGTTTGACGACAGTTTTGCCGTTGTTTGACGACAGTTTTGCCATTGTTTGACGACAGTTTTGTCATTGTTTGACGACGGTTTTGCCATTCCCTACTCTAATTACTCTCTCTCTCTCTCTCTCTCTCTCTCTCTCTCTCTCATGTTTTCTGTTTTCTTCTAAAACCTTTTTGTCCTTATTAGAAATCAATATATTTTGATGTTACAAATAATTCTCATTATTATTTTACATTCTTTCACCGTTATCTGCCCCTCCTTTAATTTCCCATTAGATGATTCAGGAGATCTGAAATGTTGTAAAACAGAAGGAAAACAAGCTGACTGTATTTATTGGGTAGTGGTAGTAGTGATAGATGGCATTGGTAAGAGAATGTGGTATGTTGGGGAGAATGCTGTGGTGGAGTGTGGTTGCAGGAGGGAGAGAGAGATGGATGCCCTAGAACAGAGGGAGAGGTTGAAGAGTCAGCATTGTCTGAGGAAGTGTGTGTGTAGGGAGGTGGTAAGGAAGAAAAGTAAGAGTGGAGTGTGATGAGGTGGAATTGGGGGATGCGAGTGGCATGAGATGGGGAGGGGAAATGGTGTGAATGGTTTGAAATGGTGAAGGAGGTAATCAGCAGAGAGGCTATCATTGTTTATTTTCACCAGTTATTTTATTATTTTACTACTACTATTACTGTTGCTTCTACTACTACTATTGTTGCATTGATGCTGCTGTTATTACTGCAACTTATCACTGTGTAGTTGGTTCTAAAGACCAGTTCACTCAACCTGCCAGAAATATTGGCTAAACCTCCCTCAAATCACATCTTATGATCTTTTGGAAAAAAAAGTGACATTGAGAATGTTGTCCTAGTTACACAAAAGGATGGGATGGTTACATCTAGAATGCCTTTGCTCATAGGTCTGATCAATCAGGGATGATCAACCTGGGCTAAACAACAGCAACAACAACTAACCCATATGACATGTCAAGGTGGTCACTTAATTTTTAGCAGAATTATTTCTTTGTAATATATTACTTCTTGTGTGTTTGGGGTTATGGCCATATCAATGTGTTTCCACACAATACACAGTTAAGTTGTTAGATTGAGTGAGGTTGGTACAGTTAGTGTTTAGGGTGGTCGTTGAGACAATTGTTGTGTAGATACTAGTCAGTCCTACTCGAGCAGAGCTGAGACATGTAGGTAGCCGGTCAAATGTCTGGCATGGATCTACAGACATTGCATAGAATTGTTACTGGTTCCTGGCTCTCAGGTGGCCAGCTTCAGTGTTCTCTGTTGATGCTGCTGGAAATCAAAGCAAGATGATTAAAACTTATTGTCTTTTGCACAATTTTCCATTGGTGAAGGTAGGTCACTCTTGTTGAAACCCAACAAATGCTAGTGTTTGTATTTGAAATTTTTTTAAACAAAATTTTACCTTGTGTTTACAATGGATCAGTCTGAACCCTTCTGTTCAGTGGCTGTGTTTATTGGGTTAGGATGTAAAATTTTTCCAATAAGCATAACGTACATCCTTTTGCCTCATTGTATATTGCACCCTCATTCACCAATGGGGGACACAATGTATGTTGTTGGAAAAATTTTGCATCCTAACTCAAGAACCATGGCTAGAAGGGATCACATTTTTAGCTATTGCAAATAAATTGCTAAAAAAAATATCAAATTCTCAGACTAGCATTCATTGGGCTCTAACATGCATTGGGTTTCAACGAGAGTGACTCCTCTTGACCATCAGAAAATTGTATGACAGACACTAAGTATTAAAATTTCCTTGACTTCCACCTACATCAGCAGAGCACTTCAGTTCACTACCAGACCTCTACTAACCAATGAGAACCAGGAACCAGTAACAATTCTACCCACCATCTTGTTTTTCAGTACTCACTGCCAGAGATCCTGAACAATCGCCCATGTGTGAAACTGAGTAGCTATGGACTGAATCATTGACTTCACACACACATATATATTAGATATACAAGCCAATGAGAGACACTGTTGTTACCTCACCTGCTAGAAATAACAGCCAAATCTCCCTCAAATCATATTCTACCACCTTATAAAGGAAGCATACATTGGATAATGTAGTACTAAACACACTGTCTGAATATAAGAAGGGATGGTCACAGTTGGAATTTATGATTATAGGTCTGCTGGATCAAGGTTGATCTGGGGCTGAACAACAACCACTGTTACTTCTGAGTTCAGTATTGTGGTGAATGTATTTACTTCGCTACAACATACAAGTTAACCAAGCTCAACAGGCTGACTGAAGCTCAACAGGCCTGACTAAAATAATTGACCTAAATTTGCTATCTCTGAAGTCATTGTAACATGTTTCGTACTTAATATGGTATTATATACTATGCTACATTATTGTCCAACACATGCCAATATGTGAAGGTGGCTGATAAAATGTTGACGTCGTGGTAGTTCTATCTAGCAACTTTCATTTCCTCAACATGATTATTTCTTCATGTGTGAAACATCTAGAAGTATTAAAGTATAAACTGCTTTTAGTGGAAACTGCTAGACACAGATCCACAGCTTTCTTTATGAGAAGATTCCAGAAGTGTGTCTCTACAATCTGATTGTGGCTAAATATTACAAGAAACTATGGCATGGTCAGTGAGTGGTCACATCTTTTTGACTACTGGCTAAATTATCCTAAGTTCAAATTTCATTATCAACCATCAACTTCTTGACTGATATTCAATGCATTTACTTGTCGTCTATATACTGACAGTGTGTGTGTGTGTGTGTGCATGCACGTGTGTGTGCGTGCGCATGTATGTGTGCACGCACGTGTGTGTGTGCGCACATGCAGTAAGTAGATACCATAGTGTGATATAGGTCAC
>JAYRBU010556248.1:0-10013 GCA_036023795.1 Vulcanoctopus hydrothermalis
AGTGGTTTCTGAATGGTGGAATCTTCTTGGTTGTAGCAGGAAATAATAAACATGCGATTCTCTCAATAGGCAGGAAGTTACTTTTATGGCGGAAATCGCCGAAGGTGTGAGATGCGAGCTATCTGAGACTCATCATATATCTCCGTACATCTGCTAAACTATTCTTGATGGCTTGTTTATATAGCCTTTTATCTGCTCCAAATGGGCAGTTGAAATTTGCTGCCAAACATGTTCATAGCGTCATGTGACTGTATTGACCAATCGTGCCGTCCAAAATGTTCATAACGTCATGTGACTGTATTGCCAAATCATAACGTTCAACGGTCACAGTAGTGTCGTTGCTTACAGATATGCAAATTATTGATAAGAAAAATTATGTTTACTTTTATGGTACAAAGTGTTTATATACAATACTCGTATATTCTCGCTACAAAGTGGTGAGTTCATATGTCAGATAATTGGGACTCACAGATGACATAATACAGGATCAAGACATGCTCAAATACACTCTCTTAGCAGACTGGTCAAACCTATGCCAATATGGAAAGGCATCGACAACTCGCTGTCAAAAATGTTTTGTTATATTCTGAGATTGTTCTTGTTTAGCTCCAGGTCAGCCCTGATTGAGCAGACCTATAATCAAAGGCATTCATGCTGTGACCATCCCATCTTTTTTAAAACATAGTATATCTAGGACTACATTATCCCATATCGGTTTCCTTTTTTAAGATGTTACGGTGCGATTTGAGGGAAATCTGACTGCTATTTCTAACAGGTCAAGTGACCACTTACAGGCTCCCTTGTTGGCTCAATCTTGAGGTTTTATTTTTTGGCTGCAGCTGGGGTCAGTATTTTGTAGTGCTACATATAAATACAAAGGTTAATAATAGTAGAGTGTTATAGTTCGTTTGAAGCATTGTGGAATATGAAGAATGAGTTTGATTTAGAAAGCTGCAACAATGCAAATGGAGCTGTAAATATCAAAATAACAATAACAATAAGAAGATCGGAATGTTACCTTAGAAATATTTAATATTAAATATTTCTAAGGTAACATTCCGATCTTGTTAACTCAAACTCATTGTTAATAATAGTATTAATGTTCCAAATGTGGTGGTAAATTCTCATGTTTGATTATTCCTATTGTTTATTTCAGATTATAGATGCTGAAAAACGGAGAGAAATTCTTTGTGATATTATGAAGAAAGAGCTTTCTCATATGCAAAGATTGGTAAGAAGACTAGACTCACTGATACTGCTTCAGCAACCCAATTGTATGCCCTTTGTTAAGTCAAGGCTCCGTGCTTCTATAAGAAATCCTCATCACCAGCATCATCATCATTATCATTATGAAGTCGGTGGATTACTTAATCTGTAGATTGCCATACAAAATGCCTTACAGTATCCAGTTACGTGCCTTCACATTCTGACTTCAATCAACAGTATCCCTCCTCGCAAAACTTGTGGCCTTGTGCCTATGTTAGAAATCATTATCATTATTATTATTATTATTATTAGAGCAGTGGGTGGCAGAATCAGTAGAGCCACAAACACAGGCCTTGCAGTATTTAGTTACAGCCCATTATCTTCTGAGTTTGAATGTTGCTGGAGTCGACTTTGACATTCATCCTTTCAGGATTAATAAATAAAGTTCCATTTAAGTACTAGGGTTATTTGAATCAACTATCCCCTCCCCATAAAAATATGTGTCTATGTGCCTAAGTGAGAAACAATTATTATTATTATTAAATGAGGCAGCGAGTTGACAGAGTTGTTAGCGTGTCAGACAGAATGCCTTGCAGTATTCATTCTGGCTCACTATGCTCTGAGTTCGAATCCCGCCAAGGTCAACTTTACCTTTCATCCTTCTGGGGTCAATAAAATAAAATACCAGTCAAGTACTGGGGTTATTGGCCTTGTGTGTCTATGTAGAGATGCTATTGTATTTACTATATTAAGGAATGCTTTAGTACAGAAATTCTATTAGAATTGATGTTCTAACAAGATTTAGTTGAATTTTGTTGTGCCTCTGGTAGAAACAATTATTATTATTAAATGTTTTCAATAGTTTCATGCAAACTTCTACTGCATCACCAGGTGCACCTCTGTGTTCCTGAGGTGTTTGCAGTGCTATTAATATACTGGTGTTGATTTAATTGACTGTTCCATCTCACCAAATTTATAGCATCTGCTAATGTTAAAAATCATCATCATCATCATTATTATTATTAGTATTGTTGTTGTTGTTACAGAAAGAAATTAAAGAAAGCAAGAAACGGCGCATTGAAGTAAGAAATCGGTTGCATGAGAAGCGCATCATATCAGCGAAGGCCCGGAAGTACTATGATGATTTCTCAGTAAGAATGCGTTCTCGTATGATGAACCGGAAGACCAGAGAGGAAATGGTGAGTATATCAGAAAGAAGTTATGTTGTTTTGACGGGTTTCTTTTAACTAAGTACAATGAGCCCCTTTTTATTTGTTAAATGGGGTTAAGCTTAAACTGGGCTTGATTTCATCAGCCTTATATATTACTGGTACTTCCAAAAGAGATGAAAGGCAACTTTGTCAAGACTAGAAACCAGATCAGATCAGATCAGATCATTTGGCAATGATACCTGTGATAGACTAACATCCCATCCAAGGGGAGATATATCTCTCATCTACTCCATTTAACACCATTTAACAACCATCACCAACCTTTAAGAGTACTTACTTTGTTCCTGAGGTGATGTTCATTCCCATTCATTCTTAGAAGTATTAAAGAGGTTACATCACACATTAAGTAAACTTCTCAATTAAAATAACCACCATCACCACTAATACCACCTTCACCATCACTATCACCACACCTCTACCACCAGTACCACCATCACCGCCAGCCCCACCACCACTTTCACCACCTCCATCACCTCTGCCACCATCATCTCTACTATCACTGCTAGTATCACTACCACTACCAGTACCATCACCTCTACCTCCACCACCATCCCCACTACTAGTACCACCAGCACTACCACCACCACCACTACCATCACCAACACCACACCTTCACCACCAGTAGCACCACTCATCAATTCTACTACCTCCACCACCATCACCACCACTACCACTATTACCACACTTTCACCACTATCATCACCAGTACCAACATCACCAGCACTATTACCACCACCTCTACCAACATCACCACCACCAACACTATTACTATCACCATCACCACACTTCTGCCACTATCACTACCACTTCCACTACTTCCACCAACATCACCACCACCAGCACTATTACCACCACCATCACCACACTCCCACTCCTATACCACCACTACTACTACCTCCACCACCTCTACCAATATCACTACCAGTACCAACTCCACCACCACTATTACTATACAGGTTATTGCTCTTCCTTTCATGTATCAATAAATCAAACCAAATCATAAAGCATCAAATGTTCTCCATGTTGCTCCCTCTCTTCTCATTGCTGCAGCTTTTCAAGAACTTGTTCAAAGATTCTCTCCAAATACAGAAAGAGCGGGTGCTGGAACTACAGAAATATGTCAGTGAACTGAGGAAACAGAAATCTCAGGCATTGCAGAATGATATAGATTCTATGGAGAACTAATATCCTTTAACCAGTTCACATTTTATTGTTTGCCACTGATTCTTGATGTTGTTGTTGTACTGTGCTTCTGATACAATATACTACTACTACTATTACTACTACTACCACCACATTCTCCACCATCACCACAACCATCACAACCACTACTGCTGCCACCACCTTGAGCCAATGACAGAGCCTCTGTGCGGTTTTTCAGTCTTTTTTTCTTGTTTTAGTCCGGAGGGGCTGTGCTTAAGATTGACATACTTAAATGTTCCTGTTGATGGCTACCGGAAGAAGAAAAAAAACATGTGCAGAGAGGGAAATCCAGAAGGCTGGCATTCTGGCGAGGAAGGTGTTATGAGAAATCATTAGTGTGGGGATTGGGTAGGAGTGGGGGTTGATGCAATATAAGTGAAAAGAGGAGGAGAGATGAGTGAGTTGAGAGTGCCTGAGTAGAAGCAACATAAAATCAGCCAACTCTGAGGAGCAGAGACTACTGTAATAACAGTATAAAAGGCAGAGTGAGGAGACAGTATGTCTGTGAGCCAGAGGTTGCTAGAAATAGCAACCAAATTTCCTTCAAATCATATCCTATCATCTTAAAATAGTGATGAGACATAGGATAATGTAGTTCTGGATACAGTATGTCTGAAAAAATAAAAAAGATAAGCTGGTCAAGGCTGGAATACTTTGGATCATAGGTCTGCTTGATCAGGGCTAAACAGCAACAACTACCACCATCATCATCGTCATCGACACTACTAAACCACTACCACCACCACAGATTTCATTATTTGTTCATTGGTAGACATTATAGTAGTAGTAGTAGTAGTAGTAGTAGTAGTAGTAGTAGTAGTAGTAGTGGTGGTAGTAGATGTGTGGTAGAAATTACATGCATTGTATAGCATATTTGTAAAGGTGCATGGCCTAGAGGTTAGGCTGTTAGGCTCACGATCGTAAGGTCTGGGTTTGATTCCCAGACCGAGCAATGTATTGTGTCCTTGAGCAAGGCACTTCATTTCATGTTGCTCCAGTCCACTCCTCTCTCTCCCTCCAGCTGTCACATCCTGGATGTTCCGCTGCATCAAGGGTGGGAGGGTCGAGAGTACCTATGTCTGCTCGCCAATCCAGGTCTTCAGTCTGAGGATATCTTCCTCCCTCCCTTCAACCAATCTCGGAGGCCCTGTAGAAGGGTGACGGACACTGTCTTTCCTCCTGACTAACCAATAAAAAATTAAAAAAAGACAAGTGTATAAAGAATTCCATTGCCTTCCCAGAGTATAGCATGGGTGTAGGCCTGGCTTTGTGGTTAAGAAGTTTGCTTTGCAGTTACATGGTTTCCTTTTCAATCTTACTGTGCAATGTCTTTGGGCAAGTGTCTCCTACCATAGCCTCGGGTTGACCAAAGCCTTCAGAGTGAAATTTGATAGATGGAAACTGTGTGGAAGCTAGTCAGAGGGACCGTTCCTGTTCTTGGGTGGTAGAATTAATTCATCACCCAGTTTAATGCTACCACCTGGTCTGTGGGTGTGGGTGCCTATAGTGAAATACACTCTGTTGTAACTATTCAGGCCAGATCTCCAGTCCAAGCATAAAGTCTTAGAGGCCTTGAAAAGGGTCATGGATGCTGCACTTCTTCCTTAGAATAAGTCATTTTTAAAAAAGCACAGGCCCCAGTAAGTGGCTACAAATTTGTGATTCTTCAGTTAAGAGCCCTACTTTTATCTACTCAGTAGTTGTAACTCCACAGTACTTTAATCATTCACCTTACTTGTTATACACAAATATAATAGATCAGTTCTACCTTTAACAATATCAAATCACTAAATCTGTATTAATTGAAACTGTATATTAACTGTATTGACATAAGTCATTTATCCTAATTCCTGAGTCTAGGATAGCCTTTAATAGGCTATGGGCTATTGCCATTCTTTCTTAAATGAACTAATAAATAATTTAAACAAAATCAAAAGGCCAAAGAGAGCACATGAGTTGAAATTACTTTAGCAGTGAGAAAACTGTTGAAGCCCATGTAAATTAAGCTTTTGATAATGATACAAAGATTAGTTTTCTTAACCAATCTCACCTACTGTGACCAGTTTGGAATGATTGCAGAAGCTCTGAAAAAACAGAAAGCAGAGAAGCAAATGATACACAATGAAAATATTAAGGTAAGTCTCTAATACCTAATGAATGTGTAGGCTAAGGTAAATTAATAATTATACTAGAAGAAATATTCTGTAGTGCATGGTGTTATAGTGTGATACGTGTGTTGTAGCATGGTTATGTGATATGTGGGCTGTAGCATGGTTGTGGTGATGTGTGTATTGTAGCATGGTTATTTGTGCGATGTGTGTTGTAGCATGGTTGTTTGATTGTAGGCTGTAACATGGTTATGTGATGTGTAGGTTGTAACATGTTTGTGATGTGTGGGTTGTAGCATGGCTGTGTGATGTGTGGGCTATAGCATGGTTGTGTGATGTGTGGGCTATAGCATGGTTATTTGTGTGTTGTGTGAGCTTTAGCATGGTTGTGGTGATGTGTGTGTTGTAGCATGATTATTTGTGTGATGTGTGGGCTGTAGTATGTTTGTGGTGATGTGTGGGTTGTAGCATGGTTATTTGTGTGATGTGTGTGTTGTAGTATGGTTATTTGTGTGATGTGTGAGCTATAGCAATGTTATGTGACATTTGGGCTGTAGCAAGGTCATGTGATGTTTGGGCTGTAGCATGGTTGTGGTGATGTGTGGGCTATAACATGATAATGTGATGTGTGGGCTATAGCATGGCTAGATGTGTGGTGTGTGGGCTGTGGCTTGATTGTGTGATGTGTGGCTGAAATAAGCAGAGTGTTATGTAGGCTAAGATCTTAGCAGTTATTTCATTACTAGTGGGAATTAAAGCAATTAAATCTTCATGTGAATTCCTAAACTTTGCTTGAACATCTGGTCTCCTTGTCTAAATAATACCCACTGTAATACTAAACTTTAGCAGCAAATTAGCAGAGTCATTAGCGTATCAGATAGAATGCCTTATGGTAATTATTCTGGCTCACTGCACTCGTGAGTTCAAACCCCACTGATGTCAACTTTGCCTTTCATCTTTTCAGGGTTAGATAAATAAAGCACCAGTCTAGGGTGGTGGACTGGCAAAATTGTTAGAGCATCAAACAGGCAAGCTGCCTTGTGGTAGTAGTTTCAGCTCTTTGCATTTTGTGTTCAAATCCCACCATGGCCTACTTGGGTGGTAGACTTAATCTGCCACTCGGATTTAACACCACCACCTGGCTCTTGGGTACCTTTAGTGGAGTCCACTCTGTTGTAAGCATTTGGGCTAGGTCTCCAGTCTGAGGATACCTTCCTCTCACCAGTCTTGGAGGCCCTGAAAAAGGGTGATGGGCACTCCATTTCTCCTGGCTAAGCAATAAAAAAAAAATACTTGAATCTACACTTTTGTGAAATGTCATTCATTCAGTAAAACTACATTTTACTTTGTAGATTTTTATATGTGCCATATATATGCTCAGTGGTTTAGTATCTAGGATACTGGACTTATTTATATGTCTTTGCCTCAAAACCTTACTGCAGGCATTATCACTTATTTTAATTGTTAAATCAGTTTTTTTATTATTTTAAATTCTATTGTTTGTGGGATACATTCCAGTCTTCTGCTCAGGTAGTTAGACATTACTTAGTAGGCAGATAAACAACTTAGTCAACTTGGTTCCCAATTATTATAGAGTGGTAGTTTTTTCTATCAGCAGTGGTGTCAGTGCATCCTGACAATGTGCAAGAAAGATGAGAAGGACAGAATGCTCTGGCACCATGGCTGATAGAAAAAATTACTATTGCAGATGAGCTTCTACATGGTCACTCAACCTGCCAGAAATAACAGCCAAATGTTCCTCAAATCACACTTTACAGTCTTAAAAATAGGAAGAACACATTAGACAATGTAGTTCTAAATAGACAAAAAAGACAAGATGGTCAGGGCTGACTTAAGACTAAACAACAACAACAACTACTCTACCGTAATGAAAACCAAATTAATGAAGTTTTTTTAAATTTAAAGTCTTTTAATTTATTCTTTTTGAATAATTCCAGATAAAATCTGACTTGAAAAGGGAGTTACGTAAGAAGATGGAGAAAGACATCCACACCATCCAGGAGCAACTGTGTGATGATGATGATAACATTCACTTCCGTCAACTTGACACTGACTTATTAAAGAAAGAGTTACAGATGGCTAATTATGTCTTTAAATCTCGACCACATCAATGTGTGGAATGATCAGAAAAAGTGATAACAGCAACCCTTTCTCAGTGGTCACCTGATGTTCAGCAACAATACCAAATGTACAGAACAAACTTAACATCTGGTTGAGTGATTTTGCAAACAAGATTATATTTCATCTCAATATACACAGTATCTAAGGCAGATCCACTGATGTTTCCATCATCTATTGATACAGCAGATAATTAAAGCCATTTCTTTTCCTTCTGTTCTACCATTTTGAAAGTTTATAGTGCTGGGATGTATCACGGTTACATAATATAGTTACTGTGTTGTGTCTCTGTTTGCCTCACTTTATTGTGATTGAGAAATAGATGTATCATTCTTCCTACTTCAGTGTTAAATAGTGTTAGAAGTACTAAGTGAGGACAGATATCTTGCTGTAAAATATTTTAATCTATCAATTCATATGTAAATATAAAATAATCACAAAAAACATCATGCCCATGATAGTATGGAAAATGGTTAAAACTATTGCACGTATGTGGGTGTGTGGGTATTTGCCTCAAAAATACACGCTGTATTCTTACACACATACATACACATACATATATATTAAAATATTGAACTAAATATTAAAATACGACAGATAGTTTAATGATCTTACTAATATTAAAATACGATAGTTCTAAAGATATTAACTAGATATTAAATACGACAGATAGTTTAACGATCTTACTAATAATTATAATTCAAAAAATATTAAACTAAATATTAAGATACGACAAATAGTTTAGAAAGGAATAAGGATAAAGTATTGTAATTTCTCTTATCTCATCGCTGTATTCTTAAGACGTGGTTCGTTCACCAAATATTTTTAGTGAATGAAAGGGCATCATTCCCCGGTCAGCCCCCTCCCGTCAGCACCAGGACGGGAGTGTTTTTGGCCTACTTGCTGCGATATATATATATATATATATATATAATGTATCACCAAAAATTCCCATTATTCCATTATATATAAAGATAAGATGTTACCAGTCCTGAGGTTGGTAAGACTGAGTACTCAATGCATTAAATATGTAGAGTGGATATATTGTTTATTCAGGTTGTACGATGGTCAAGCTTAAACCGTTTCGAGGAGCATTATAATTTTTTTAGTATTTAATAATATTTTTGTCAGCTCCAACTCATCAAGAGTGGTAGCTTGGTAAATGTAACAGCCAAACTATATATAAAAGACAATCAATGTTATCAGAGGGGAATTTCCAACAACAACTACTTAACCCAATCAGAACATCAACGACATATTTGTACATTTGGACAAAACAGGAAACCTGTACTTTCATGAGCCAGCATTGATACCATCAATTCATAAAAAATATCCCGGACTTCCACGTACTGAAAAGCAAACAATAATATACTCAACAACATTAACAAGGATAGTCTCTAGATCACTTCTGACCTCAGGATCCGGAACTGTACTGAACCCTTCCACCCTCAGGAACCATATTTTTCTTTAACGGACCATGAACCAGATTTTAACCATAACCCAACCATTAGGTTAATTAACCCAACCACATCCAATATTGGACGGATTTGCAAGGGAATTCTAGGTAACATCTTACCCATAGTTAAATGTCATACCCAGCTCTGCCTCTGGGCCAACACGCAAGAAGTAATTAACTGGTTCCGGCAAATCGACAGCAAATGTAACACAAAGTCCATCCAATTTGACATTGAGAATTACTATACTTCCATCACCCAACCTCTCTTGGAAAGTGCATTAGAATATGCCTGGACATTCACTAGAATAGATGAACAGGATTTTAATATCATTCTCCATGCCAGTCCATTTCAGTTCAAGCAATCCATTTGGATCAAAAGGTCGCACAACTCTCTATTTGACATCAGCATGGGAGCTACAGACTCCACTGAAGTAATGGATCTGATTGGACTATATATTCTATAAGGTGAAAAACAAGTTCCCTGCACTCAGAGGTTGGCTATACTGTGATGAGGGCCTAGTGGCCCTCAGTATAGCCAACCTCGATGATACCGACAAAACTAGAAAAGACCTTCATAAATTCTTTAGAGGCTTAGGATTGAAAATCGCCATCCAATCGAACCTTACCACTGCTAACTTTCTAATCCTAAATCTTGAAAATGGACTATAC
>JAYRBU010557246.1:0-10012 GCA_036023795.1 Vulcanoctopus hydrothermalis
AACGGCCGAACATGATCTCGATGCGATTGCGGCGTCTGTAGCGGCGCTTGTCGTATTTGATGGGCTCGTGGCTCCTTGGAAAATACGGCTCGAGCCGCGCCATTTGCTTGTCCGTCAGCCAGTACAGGTTGCTCACAGTCAGTCTCCTTGCGGAGCCTCAATCAGATCGCACCTCTCACATCAATGAGTCCTGACCCTACAGGCCGCTCACATCCAGTCCCCTCACCGAGCCTGAATCAGATCGCGCGCCACATCGATGGGCCCTGATCCTGGATAGCGTCAGTACCAAAAAACGGAACCGGAATGGAATTTCCATGATATTCGTCATAATTCTGCAATTCTAATGCTTATGTCAGTAATTAAATCCTAGTTTTCGTCGCCATGGCTGGTTTGTTATTGCTGCTCGTCGGCATGGGCATACTATCAACTGCGTTGGATCAGAAGTGGGGGCGATCGCGTGCGTCTTGCTTGGCTCAAGGGTGTTGCCTTGATGGGGGCGACGATGTTCGGTACGGCTGCGCATGCGCAAGAGAGCACAACTTACCGGTATGATGCCTTGGGGCGTCTGATTCAGGTGAATGTAGGCAGTAACGCGCTAGTCGAATATTCTTTTGATGCGGCCGGAAGTAGACAGTTAATTGTCACTACGACTTTCGTTCCGCCAGCCAATTGCAATATCGACATCGTAGATTACGGCTTCACTCTTGTGAAGTATGGGCAGCCATATTCAGGATATTCTCAGATCATACCTGGGGCGGGTTGCACCAGTCCCGTGACGATATCCTATGCCACGCAAGATGGGACCGCGATCTATAATGCCAATTATGTAGCCACGAGCGGATTGCTCAGCGTTTCGCCGGGGCAGAGCTATGTGCGCTACCCTCTGTCTGGGCTGGCAATTGGCGGAGCAGAATCGCTCGAGTTCTATGTGAACTTCGCGGTGGTCTCCGGGAATGCCACCCTGAGCAAGACCAGGGCGACCATATGGTTGAATGCCGATTGACTGGCAGAAATTCGTCAACTGTGAACGCATAAATCGCAGAATTATTTGTGGCTATTGTAATGGCGAGATATTAAATGGCTATAATCCCGATCGCTAAACGGATGGTTGCTGCAAAGCTGGTTCTGTTGGCAAGCGCTGCCATTTCTTCGGGGCCGGCATTCGCGCAGAATGCCATATCTCCCGACGGAGAGAAGCCGGCTGCGGCAAATAGCGCTGCGGCCGAGCTTGCTCCCCGGCCTGCCGCCGCAGCGGCGCGAACGACGGGCTTCGCTGCCGGTGGCGCCACCAGCGACCCGGAGTTTCAGGATGCCTTGCAGAGTCTCTATCCCGCTCAGGATTATTCGGATCCGAATGGAGTGGATCTTTCCACTGGGAAGTTTCGAGTCAGTGGCGAATTGCTTTCCGCGGGCGGCAACCGCCTCGGTGTCGGCTTCAACTTCGTCAGTCCCGGATTTGCGGTTACGCATACGCATTTCACCGACTCCCCGCCACTGTCGGTTTCAAACACGATCGGCCAAATCGTCTATGCGAGTTTGACCACGAACTCGATTCTAACATGGAGTCCAGAAGATGAGTCCGGCCCAGTTGCTGTAGCTTTTGTCAACTTCGACTCACCGACTCATCATGATAGATTTCTGCAGATCGCCTCGGTTCAGAACTTCCACAATGTAGCGAATACCTCGTCAGCCCTCACTCCTTGGGGGGCGGGTTATCTGTACACCGCGAAGGATGGCGCGACGGCGGAGATTTCGAGTGATAGAACTTATCTGCAACTCTACACGCCGTTGGTGCCGACCTCGGGATATAATGGGAACGTCGTCTCGAAGATGAACCAGCCGGATGGCGAGGTGTGGACCTATTATTACGACAAGGCATCGATCCGACTGGTGGCGTCGGGTACTATCTTCGATACGTCGCGCATTCGCTCGATTGTCTCCAGTCGAGGCTATGCGCTGCAATTCTCCTATCAAGCGGATGGCACGTTCCTCGATGGAGCCGCGCCGGTGGATCGGTGGTATTCGGTTACGCGTATCGTCAAGTACAACAAGGCACACACTTATTGCAGCGAGGCGTCCGGCTCGCGGTGCGCGTCCTTCGACAGCGATGCGCAGGCCGTCGACATTACCTATGATCGTGTCAGCAACAGGGTTCGGCTCGCAAGGCCGAACGGCGAAGCGATGACATTCGGATTCTCGCTCGAGCCGCGTTGGGGCGCCTGGCGCATGGTAAGCGTGGAGAAGGGGGATATTTCCGCGACGAAGCGCGTCATCACCTATCGCGAATACCCTCTAATTACCTATCCTGGCGGCAGTTCCGTACCCAATCCGTTGACGTGGCTGGATAATGTCGAGAGCGTTGCAGTGGACGGCCGGACCTGGAGCTATGATTTCAAGGGAATCCACTATGCGGGGGATCTCGAATCCTCGAGCGCCATGCGTGCGACGGATCCGACGGGCGCGATCACTTCGTTGGACATGCCTCTCTGGCGGGATCCGCCTGCGCGGATAGCGGATCCACTCGGGCGAGCCACCCTGTTCTCTTTCTACCGATATCCGTGGTCGGCGATCGTGAAGGGGGGATGGCCTGATCCGGATACCATGATTCGTGCCAACTGGGCATTGGCCTATCCCGCCACGGTGACCTTTCCGGAGGACGCGGGCGCCAATGTGAAGAGCATCGAATTCACCTATGACGATCGCGGCAACCGCTTGATTGCCCGGCGTAATCCCAAGGCGGGCAGCGGCCTCGCGCCGATCACCTGGGCCGCAAGCTATCCAGCGTGCGGGAATCTCAAGGTCTGCAACAAGCCCCTGATCGTTACCGATCCGCAAGGCGCGACGACAGTCTATTCCTATGATGCGGCGCATGGCGGCATCGTGTCGGAGATGAAGCCCGCGCCAACCAGCGGTGCGCCGCGGCCTCTCAAATTGAATAGCTATATCCAGAAGTACGCCTATGTCCTGACCGGGGGTGGGGGGCTGGCTCCGGCGGGGGCGCCGATCTGGGTGAAGGCGTCCACTACCCTCTGCCAGACGGCGGCAGGGAGTGACACGCCGACTTGTGACGGCGGGGCACCGCAGACGGTCATGACATTTGAGTTTGGTGCTGACGGCACGGCGGACAACATGCTTGTCCATGGCATATCCGTGACTTCGGATGGGCAGACTCTGCGCACCTGCTATCGGTACGATGGCCAGGGTAACAAGATTAGCATGACCAAGCCGCGCGCTGGGCTGAGCAGCTGCCAGTAAAACCGAGACTATTTCCAATATTCGGAAGAGGTAACGATGCTGTTACGCAGACTGGCGTGGCTCGCCGCATTGGGATTGCTCATGCCATCACTTGCGCAGGGGCAATCCGCTCCCTCGGCGTTCACGTCCGTGGTTCGCTACGATGCCGCCGGACGGGTAACTGGTGCAATTGAGGCGGATCCCGACGGAGGGGGCGCGCTCGGTTACCCTGCGGCACGAAGCTCCTATGATAGCGCCGGCCGTCTGGTCCGGGTCGAGAAGGGCGAGCTTGCAGCTTGGCCGCTGGACAATGTGGCGCCTGCCAATTGGCCCGGCTTCACGGTCTCAAATCGCCTCGACACCGAATATGATGGTTCGGATCACAAGGTGCGCGAGACGATAACGTCAAACGGTGCGGTCTATCAGGTTACCCAGTATAGCTATGACGGTGCGGGACGGCTTGAGTGCACCGCCCTGCGGATGAACCCTGCCTCGTTCGGCAGCCTGCCGGATGCATGCACCCTTGGCGCGGAGGGCGCACAAGGCCCGGACCGCATCATGCGGAACATATATGACAGCGCCGGGCAGTTGCTGCAGGTGCGGCGAGCGGTGGGGACGACGCTCGAGCAGGCTTACGCAACCTATGCCTATACGTTGAATGGGAAGCAGGAGTTCGTCATCGATGCCAGCGGCAACAAGGCTCGATTTCTGTACGACGGTTTCGATCGCGTAGAGCGGTGGCAGTTTCCTGGCGCCGGCCGCGCTCCCTTCTACAATCCCGCCAGCTACGCTTCGGCGCTCGATACCGCGGGCGAGGTGAACACAGGCGACTATCAAGCATATACATATGATTCCAACGGGAATCGCATTCGCTTCCGCGCGCGCGATGGGCGCACCTTCGTCTATGGTTATGATGCGCTGAACCGCGTCACGGCGAAGATTGTCCCGGATGGCTGCGTGGCAGGCTATGCATGTTCGCCCGTTCCGGCTGCCGCGACGCGCGATGTCTATCTCGGCTACAATGTGCGCGGCGACCAGATTTTCGCGCGTTTCGATAGTCCGGCAGGCGCCGATGGGGTCACCAATGCCTTTGACGGGTTCGGGCGCCTGGTCTCCAGCGCAGTGAGCATGGACGGTGTCAGCCGGAGCCTTGCGTACCAGTATGACGGCGACGGCAATCGCGTGCGTGTGACACATCCCGACGGCACCTTCTTCACCTATGACTATGACGGTCTCGACCGGCCGATAGCAGTTCGCGAAAATGGTGTTGCCAGCATCGCCAGCATGGTCTGGAACCCTCAAGGGCTCCGCTCGGGCGAAACGCGTGGCGGAGTCGCTTCGACCTATGGCTATGACGGCGCCTCGCGCCTGACCGGCCTAGTCGACGATCTCGCAGGTGCCGCCGATGATATAGCAACAACATTTGCCTATAATTTCGCCGGCCAGATCACGGACCGATCGCGAAGCAACGCGGCCTATGGCTTCACGGGCTACCTTGCTTCCAACCGCACCTATTTCGTCAACGGACTAGGCCAGTACACCGGCGTCGCCGGCAATGTTTACGCTTATGACTCAAACGGCAATCTCACTTCGGACGGGGTGGGAGCATTCAGCTACGATGCGGAGAATCGACTCGTGGCCACCTCGGCCGGCGCGAGCTTCGTTTACGATCCACTGGGTCGACTCTATCAGGTGAGCCGAGCCGCGACGACGCGATTCCTCTATGACGGGGATCAACTGATCGCCGAGTATGACGGTGCGGGCAATCTATTGCGGCGTTACGTTCACGGTATCGCGCAAGACAAGCCGTTGCTCTGGTACGAAGGCGCCGGGCTGGGAGATCGCCGTAGCCTCCAGACCGATCATCAAGGGTCGGTCGCTTCCGTCGCCGACGCGAGCGGTTCCAAGTTGATCATCAATACCTATGATGAATATGGTGTACCAGGTGCAGGAAACCTAGGAAGATTCCAATATACAGGCCAGGTATGGATCGCCGAACTTGGAATGTATTACTATAAGGCGCGTATATACTCGCCGATGCTGGGTCGGTTCCTTCAGGCAGACCCGGTGGGTTATAAGGACAACATCAACCTTTATGCCTATGTCGGCAACGATCCGATCAATGGCGTGGATCCTACGGGTACCGAATGCGATCCGGACCCCTGTCCGACAGCGGTCGGCGGTCCTAGGAACGGTGAGGTAATCGATCCGTCGACGGCCGTTCATCCCGGCGACTCGCGATGGAATGCAACCGTCGCCTATTATGGCGGCTATTACGAGCAGACTGCCAACGGACTAGTGTGGCACGACAATGCGATCGAAGCCGCCGTGACCATGGGCGGAGCCGCGGTGATGGTGCTGGGCGGCGAGCTGATCCTTCCAGTTTCGGCAAGCGTTCGAGCCTGGCTTGGGGCCAGAAGCGCGCTTGCTGCCCGCGGCGGGCTTGGCGGTCGCTTGGGCTTCTTCTCTTCCTCAACCAATGCGGCGGGGGGCGAGGTCTTCACTTCGACGGGCAATATCGTGCAATCGCAGTTTCGCGGAATCGTGAACAAGGGTCTCTATAAGGGCGAGGTGAACATTCTCTCGGGCGCGCACGGCACTGCGGACGGGGCCATTATCGCGGATAGTGGCTTCTTGGCGGAGGACGTGGCATATTTTGGCGAACATGCCGGCGTGACCATTCATGATGTTTCGAAAATGTCTCCAGCCGAGATCAACCGCGTTCTGAACGGTCCTGGAACGATTGTTGGAGGGTTCTGCAATAGCGGAATCTGCCTGGCACCCTTCCGTTGACAAAGGTGCGAAATGAAACTCTATCATGCGATGATTTGGGAAGCTGATCCGACTGTCCCGGGAAAGCGGGTGACTGTCTATGCAGATGATCTGCAGGAGGCGAAGAGGAAGCTGGAGGCTGAATATGGCGAAGGCCGGGTATTCAACCTCTATAACGAAGAGGACGCCAACCGCATTCGGTAGATGTGCCGGGCCGCATGTCGGGCGCGAACAAAAGTACCGCATTTCTGGAACGAGGCTGCCTCGTGTGCTGTGGCTGCAAGATGCCTCTGCTCGACCATCCGGTGCTTATAGCCACTGCTGGATTTCTGCCATAGATCTTGCCGTCCTCCACCCAGTATTCCGTGGAAATTTTTGATACATCCTTGGGCCCGGGACCATGGTCGTCCGCAGTTGGAGTGAAGTGGAATCGGAGAGCGGCAATGGCGGCGTTGCCGCCTCCGGATCCGATGGGGGGGCACCCCGAGGGGGCGTGAAGAAGCGGATCGGCGCAGAATGCGGCAACGGTGAATGTATTCGCCGTCGGAGTATGGGGTTCGAGCAATTTGGATTGCAGAAGCTTCATGGCATTGAAATCAGATAAATTTGTGAGCGTTTCGCATTGTGGTAATACGCACGCGCTACCTGATTGGCATCGTAGTCAATTTCATCGAAGGATGACGAATGCGCGCCGATATCAGTGCCGCTGTGATTTCATTCATTGTGATCGCGGTAACGATGGTCGCACCATCTTCGGCAAATGCCCAAGAGACTACGGAATATTCATATGATGCGTTGGGGCGCCTGGTTGGCGTAAGTCATAATGGGAGCACTACCGGCGGGGTAACCTCAAGCTATTCCTATGACCCCTCGGGAAATCGTACGAACGTTACGACGAGTACGCCGGTTGCGGGTGGGGATTGTACCTTCGCGGTGCGTGATGGCGGGTTCTCGTATGACTGGGAATTTCCCAGCAATCCCTTCCTGATATGGATTGATAAATCGGGCAGTTGCACCGCTCCTACAACGATCGAGTATAGCTTCTCTCGCCCTGGCTCCCCGTCCGGCACCTTTGTTGTGAATCCTTCACAAGGCAGCTATTATTACTACGAGTTGCCAACGCCGTGTGCGTCAGGTGCGGAGGGTGATTTTACAACTACGATCCGAATGGTCTCAGGCCCAGGTTCAATCGCAAGGGCAACTGCTGCACTTCGTATATGGAGTTGCGCCTGACCGCTCTGGCTGCGGGTACGGATTTCCGCCCTGAGGGATCGAGGAGCGCCGGAACCCATCCCTTTGCGTCGCTGTCACGCAATTTCCCCGACGAACTCGGTGAAGAGGGCTTCGGCGATCAAGATGGGCATCAATGCAGTCGAGGAGGCGCATGAAGGTCCGGCGGCCCTCCATTTCCCCTTGAGCCGGCAATTCGTCCGCACGCCGCCTCACAGCGCATCTCGTCCTTTCCCCATGTCGACGCAGGAGCAGACAGGCGCAGGCCCAGAGTTCTCGCTCGTTGATCATCTTGCTGCGCTGCAAGTCTGGGCGAGCCGAAGAGGCGATGCGACAGGTCTGTGGGGAACGGAGCGATCTGGGTTTCGGCGACGGGCGGGCGGTGGAAAGATATGCCCGGCCGTTATGGCGACGCTGGCGCGTGCTGCAGCCGCTATCGCCTCTGGAAGCGCGAGGGCACCCCGGAAACGATAGCAATGGTTCTGGCCGGGGCACGCCAGCGGCAGGACGGCTAGGCATTGCCCCCGTTCCAGCCCAATGAGGCTGCCAGGATGCTAGCGCCCGCCCGCCAAGCTGACGGCTTCCTTCTTGGAACTCAGCCGCCCGCTTGGCGAGAATTTGGCTCGGAGCGTGATCGCGCTCAACTCGTCGAGCGGCGTGAAACGCGGCAATCCCCGTATCGGCCCCCGATCCTTTCAAGAAATGGTCGCTATCATATCCATCATTAGCCTTACTTGTCCTAACAGGTGCTCCAGAGGCGTCAGGCTTAGAATAGTCTCCGTGAGTATGATAATCGGATTTCAGGCTTTTAGGTGCGGCAAATTTAACGGAATCACCTTTTCCGTTTGATACAGGGTTATAGGCTTGATACTTTCCGCCCTTCATATGCACACATCCGCCACATTCTTTATTCTCTGAAATCGAACGCGGATTGATATACCGAATAGCATCATCGGCCGCCTCTGACACGCTATCGAACGGATCGGACTGGTTTAAAGACCCTCCTGGAAATAAGAGATAGTATAGAGTTCCATATCGGATAAACTATGACTGGCAGCAGACGGTAAACTACAAATGATTAGAAAACTACTTTATTCGATTGCACTGGCATCCATAGCCTGCGGTGGATGCTCCAAAGGCGAAGTCCGCCTGGGAGGGGGGTTGAGGTTAGTTGAGCTGGATAGCGATAACAATGCCATCGTAAAGAATAACGGTGAGTTCGTTGTATATCCAAATATAATCAAAATATCAAAAAATGGATCAATAATAAGAGGTGCCAGAGTTAAGTCAAAATATACTATAGATGACACCGATCCGGATTTTAATAGCGGATTTGGAGATTTTTGTATAGAAATACGAGTCGATAATTACAAATTTTGCTAGCGGCGCACCATAATTCCGGAGGTGCTATAAATAATTGCACGCAGCGTTGGGCCCGGCACCGCCGCCTCAATGGCTAAGCTCGCACGCATCGCGCTTCTCGGTGTTCCGCATCGTGTGACCGAGCGCGGTAGCCGGCGGCAGCCGCTCTTCTTCGAGGCGAACTACGCCCCTAATGTTGAGTTGGCCTCGGCGGCGCGCAAAGCGCATGTGGTACGGTGCGGTGCCTCGCCTGTTGCCCGATCAATCATGTCCACCTTATCCTTGCCCTATCGGCGCCAACGATCTGTCGGCGGACTGGTCGAGGCGCGGGCACCATTCGGAGGCGTCGGCACCTAATCGAAAATTTATGCGCGCAACCCTATTGCCCATAATGTTGCATTCTCGGCGATGTCTGGTCGGCTGCGTTCTCCCTCTCGGAGCGGAACGGCGGCAAAGTCCCCAAACTCAGCCATCATCCGCCGCATGAATGAACGGCGGCTTTCGGGATCAAGGCTTTCCGAGTTGAACGGCTGAGATGGGGCACATAGCTGCCGATCAGCGCCCTCGCATGTCGGCCTTGTCGACGAGTTGCGTGACGGCGAACTTGCTGGCGCGGTCGATGGCGACGAACAGATAGAGCATGCCTTCGGCAGTTTGCACCTCGGCGATGTCCTTGTGGAAGAAGCCGATCGGGTAGCGTTTGAAGCGCTGGCGCCTCAGCTTGTCGCCCTCGACGTCCGGCAGACGGGAGATGCCGTGTCGCTGCAGGCAGCGGTGTAGCGCTGATCAGGTCAGATGCGGGACCGACGGCTGCAACGCATAAAGGCAGTCGTCCAGCGGCAGCAGGGTGTGCCGCCGGAAGGCTACAACCATCGCCTCCTCGGCTTCGGACAGGATGGTGGAATGAGGGGCCTTCGGCCCAGTCTTCAAATCCTCGACCGTCGTCCGTTTACGCCACTTCGCCACCGTCTTGGGATTGATTCCCAGTTCCCGGCTCAGCGTCGCGAGCGAAGCTTGCGATCGCTGTATTACTGCTCTGACAGCGTGCGTGATCGTGGCGCTCCCGTGACGTACCTGTCCCATGCGGCTTCCTTCCAATCCAACGAAAGGATCGCACCATCAAACCGTGGGATCAAACACCTAAACAAACCACACGGCCCACTCGGTGGGGCCGGTTAAATCCACCCGACATGGAATTAAAATATTTCTATCGTCATAGCGATCTAAATTTAGGACTTCCATTTAGAATTTCGTATCCGGATACGATCCGCAATCTATCCAGAAAGCTAGATTTGAATACCCTTAAATCCTCGATTTCCACGATGGATCTCTCTCCGTGACGTGCGCCCCTGGAATGTGACCGATTTTGAGTAGAGTCCGACGCAAAGGAGTCGGACGAGAATGAAGCGCAGCA
>JAYRBU010558249.1:0-10012 GCA_036023795.1 Vulcanoctopus hydrothermalis
CACTACCATGTCTCACTACCATGTCTCACTACCATGTCTCACTACCATGTCTTACTACCATGTCTCACTACCATGTAGCATCACTCTTCTTATACATGTTTCATTCATGCTCGATACTGCCTGGCTTTTATATAGAAAAAGAAACTATTTGTCGCTAATAGAGGAAACATCTCCCCTGAACATTTTCCTCTAGTTCCTTCCTACGGCTGTTAATCTTTTATTATAATCACCTCCAGCATTAATTAGAAGATCACCTCAGTAACAAAAGCAACCAGTTCGATACACAGCACAAGCTTTCTGAAAAGACGCTTGTGGGCCTAATTTCACAGGTAGACTAAATACATATAGATTTGACTCCTTATTTCTCTAAGGCCTTCGTTAGTCAAGGTTGACCACATATCTGGCCCTGGAAAGATCCTCTCTCCAGGGTGCAGGACTGGGCAAGGTTTTTATGTAAGACCAACAGTTGCCCATGCAGCAAGTCTTCCCTCTCCATGTCACCAATGTTGTCCAAAGGAAAGTCAAGGGCCGATACAGCTTAGCATCAGTGTTGTTGGAGACAAACTCAGAATGTAAGGAACCAACGCACATACTGCAAGACATGTTTTTTCAATGCTTTAATAGTTTCACCAATCCACTACTGTGGACTGGTACTTTTCTATGGATGAAAGGCAAAGTTCTATGGATGAAAGGCAAAGTTCTAAGGATGAAATGCAAAGTTGACCTCAGTGAGATTTGAACTCAGAATATAAAGAGCTGTAACAAATACTACAAGGTATTTTGTTCGATGCACTAATGATTCTGCCAAATCACCTCCTTTTATACATAACATATAGTTAATTACGAGACATCATTTCAGCAGTAATCATTATCATCATCATCATCATCATCATCTTCGTTTTACGCCCGTTTTCCATGGTGGCATGGATTGGACGGGTGATTTTGGCCCGCAGCGATTCCAGTTGGAGTCACCACTCTCCTAGATGGGTTGGGAGACCACGCCTCACTTGTATGTTTCATTTGGCTTGGTTTCTACAGTTGGATGCCCTTTCTATCATCAACCACTTTACAAAGTGTACTGGGTGCATTTTATCATGACACCAACACTAGAAAGGTTGTCATGCCCATGGCACAACTAAAGAGCCCTCTCTACCCTATGTTTTCACTTTACAGAGTGTTTTAAGTGCATTTGATCATGACACCGACACTAGAAAGGTTGTCATGCCATGCCCATGGCACAACTAAAGAGCCCTCTCTACCCTATGTTTTCTCCGCTCAATCCCGGACCACTTTACAGAGTGTACTGTGTGGATATATATATATATATATATATATACACATAAAAAGATAAGGCAAATTGGCAGTTGTTAGTTAAAGCATTAGATAGAATACCTTGAAGTATTCTGTCTGTGTGTGCTCTCTGATTTTCAAATCCTAAGGTCAACTTTGATGTTCAGCATTTCAGGTGCAATGTATAAAGTACCACAAGTTTTGGTGTCAATTCTCCTTTCACTTTCTCTTGGAATCAACAATGTTGTGCCATGAGAAGGGTAGTGGGGAACCACTCTCCATGATCCTTTCTCCAGAAATGGATAAGGGTTGTGCTAGCAACCTCTTCTCATAAAAAAAAAACTGATTGCACTGCCTTGGATGGTTCCAGTAGCAATGTGCATCTCAGCACAGAATAAAGAAAAGAGCACTCAACATCTGGCATGGCATTTAAATATTTGTATTAACAATGTTACTCAGAGATGCATTACTTGAAGTTATACACAGACGTAAGAAACACAATTGATCATTCGGGTGCCTACTACCCGAAAATAAGCATCCAAGCGATCATGCATGTTTTTTCACATCCGTGAAACTTCAAGTAATGCATCTCAGTGCGAGGCTGTAAACGCACACATGCGCGCACACACACACACACACACACACAGTTCCTATCCACTGATATGACAGGCTATTTCCTGATATTTTATGGTCAGCTGTATTCCACCAATGAGTGATGACATTTGTCTGACTGTTGTTTATTCTCAACAGCAGAGTGGACTGGACTGGACTGGCCTGGAGGTATGTAGAATAGAGTATTGCCTAGAAACTACAAACCACTTGTGGATTTGAACTCCTGAGCTGCCAGTTGGATGACCAATACCTTGTCCTCCAATGTATGTGGTCGGTCATGTCTGTGTGTGGCTGGTTGTGGGTGGGAGCGTGTTTGTGTGTTTGAAAGAGTAGATATATCAGTACCCCATGAGCCAAAGAGAGAGGAAGCTAAGTGGTCGTTTGACCTGCTAGAAATAGCAGCCAAATCTCACTCAATTTGCATCTTAAACAAGGAGGGACACTTTGGATAGTGCAGTTCTAGTTAAACTATGTCTGAAACCATGATGGGATTATCATGGCTGGAATGCCATTGGTCATAGGTCACCCCAAACAGGACAGGCCTAGGAATAAACAAGAACAATGGCCTTAACTTAGCCTTAGTTCCTCCTACTCTCTATGGAGCATCGGGCAATAAGAGATCTCCACCCAGCCCAGTTGCAAGCCCGGTCACGAGCCCGCTCCCAGGCCAGGCCCATGACTGCCTCTGGCTTCCACTCAAGGGATTCTCTCACTGATCTCTTCGTGAGCATGTGTAGTATGGGGCCGAGCATTTTCCGCCTTCTTACGGTGATGGTGTCCCGTAGGTTACTCAGCATGGTGCTTTCCATGACATCTTCATCAATATTTGCACAATGACCACCACCACCACTACCACCACTGCATCATCATCATCATCATCATCATCAACATTTATTGCTAATTATTAACCTAATTATGCACTACTGTCCACCAATAATCTAATCTCATTCTCTCTCTCTTCTTCCACAGGTTGCAGGAACCGAGATGGTGTGGAATCTGTTGAACACAATGTATTTACATTAGGAATATCTCATCAATATTAATTCTTCATTGTTTTATTATTTCTCTGGTAAGTTTCACTCTTAGTTCTTCATTTTAAAATCTTTTTTTTTTTTCGTTTTTGTTTTTGTAAACCACCTACTCTTTAACTGGATTCAGTCTTTGGGGTTCTGCCATGCTGGGGCACTGCCTTCAAGTGTTTAGTCGATCATATTGATCCCAGTAGGTCTCTCGAAACTGCATGCTTCGTAGAGAAGGGGTACTTGTCACAAAGATGGTAAAAACAGCTGCCTTCTGGGGTATTGCTCATGGGTTTAAGCCCCTCTGTACAAGTTTGGCAGTGAGATTTTGTTGAGAAACCTATTCTACTGGTTACGTTCTGAAGCAGCGTTAAGGTGTGTTGGTTAGTGCAGAGTCTAGTAGGGGTGGGAGTAAGACACAGTAAGAAGGATGAGAGGAGACAGTTGTGTTGATGCAACTGGCTAGTTCGAAAGAGCAGAGGCTGTTGTGGTAGGGATAGAATAGACAGAGAGAAGAGACAGCATGTCTGTGGTGTAGAGATTGTAGTGTGTTGGTGAGGGAATCTTTGCCAATCAGTAAGATGGCCTTGTTTTAAATGCAGTCTAGGATGTGTGTGTGTGTGTGTATATGTATATGTAGCAGTAGCACTATTTCAGATGTGGGAACAATACTTCATTGTTAGCCTTATTTGAGGTTTATATAGGGTCAGCAACGGTTCAGAGCTAAGTGTTGTTTGTTGCACTGAAGAGGAAGGCCAGTCTTTGGGATGCAATTTTAGCCATGTTATATCTGTGGGGTCCAGCATCTTAACCTCACAGTCATTGTGTCAGTGAAAATCATCATATCTTTTCTTTTTTTTTTCATGTTGGCATGGGCTGAATATGTCTGTTCCAGCACAGTGCCTCGCCACTGGCTGTGGTCCTTCATAATCTCTTTCATAAAGTTGAGCATCTTGAGATCAAACCTCTCACCACTTCTTCCCACACCATCCTCTGTCTTCCTTTTTGGCTAGATCTATCCACTTAGATCATTTATTTATGTTAGTCCTGTTGAAGGAGTTAGCAGTTTTCTTTGTTGTGTATATATATATATATCATTTGGTGAGTAGACTTAGATTTAACATCATCACCTGGCTCTTGGGTGCCTTTAGTGGAGTAGATACGACTCTTTAGACGTGTTATGGACATGACAACCTTTCTAGTGTTGGTGCCACAATAAAATGCACCCAGTACACTTTGTAAAGTGGTTGGTGATAGGAAGGGCATCCAGACATAGAAACCAAACCAAATGAAACATATGAGCAAAAGATGGGCCACAGGAGAGTGTTAACTCCAAACTAGGACCCGACTATCCGAAATCACCCATCCAACCCATGCCAGCATAGAAAGTGGACATAAAATGATGATGATATCTGTAATGCTCAAAATTATAAGAAAATGGATAATTAAGCCCAAGCTAAAGCTGCAGGTTAATAAAGTGACTTTATTTTTCACATTGGTATAGGTATTTTTTATGAAATACATATACATTATAAATCTACATGTATGTGTGTTTTAATAAAGTCAATTTACTACATTTCCAGATTCAAGCTTTGACACTGTCATATTGTGTCTAGGAAGATTTATTGGAGTGATTACCTTTTATTTTCTCCAGGAATACATGCAGCAGGGATTTTAATGAGTGAGAGACTGAAGGTTAAGATATTCCTTATATCACTAGTGTATTAGTGATGGCAAATTTGAAGTTAAAAAGCGGACATCAAGAATTGAAATCAAGCTGTAGACTTGATTTACTATGATGTAACTTTCTATTGTGTGGAGTTTAGACACACACACACACACCACACATATATAAATTTTTTCATATTCTTACAACATTACATTCTCAGCAAAGTGTGTGTTCGCTAACGCCCTTCTCAGCAAAGTGTGTGTTCGCTAACACATCTCAGTAAAGTGTGTGTTCACTAACACTTCTCTGAAGAAGCTTAGCAAATACGTGCAATGTTATAAGAGAATATTAAAACAGTAGTTTATAACTAAAGTTTTTTTAATAGAGTTCTTCCTACTCTGTAGGTTACAACGATCACCAGATCAAAACCCAGTAGACAAGTACAGTGCCACATATAATGTTACGTGTGTGAAAATATGCCCCCATTAATAATAACACAGTCTAAAATTGTGTTACTTGGCAAAACACCAGATCTGAGGTTTGGCAATATTCTCTTCATTATTTGGTTATTTTAAATTTACTTGATTTGTAGAAATTAGATTCCCCCCACCCCCACCCGACTCAATTAGTATTCCCGCCACTACCTTTGTTTGTCAGCCAGGTGAACTGAGGCAGGCAAGGTTATGATCTTTGCACTGAGGTACACAATAATTGCTACACTGTTGCAAGGATTTAACTCTAAGCTATGAATTCCTAGATATCTCATGAAATCTAAAAGTGTAAAAATAAGTTTTAGGGCTTAAAGGGTTGATACATCTGAAAGTTAGGCCTTCTCTTTGTGGGTAGAAACCACTTCATCTCCGAACAGCTGCTGATCCATATAGAGTGCACACTATACCTTGTATAGTGAGCCCAACAAGAGAGTAAACCGACATTATTATATAGTTAATAGTCGAAGACTTAACCTCACTAGTCCCTGTCTCCTTACATTGAATATATTTAAATATCAAAGCAGTTTATTTATAGAGCATCTTTTACAATAAATTTACGTTTCTCAATGAATATAAATTCCTTTGAGTATTTGGTTTCCCCTCCAACGCCACCTAATTAGGGAGAAAAGGAGTAGGATATAAGGGAGACAACTGCGTTAGCTATTTAGTGCTTCATTATACTGCACTCAGGGGAAACTACTTTAGAGAATTCTCCCTTAGTCAGTACACTGATGAAGTGTTGAGCGATGTCACCACCAACACAACGGCCTACTAAGTTACATTACATGAGGATACTACTAGCACAATCGGTAGAGCATCGGACAAAATACCTTATAGTATTTTCTGAGTTCGAATCCCGGCGATGTCAACTTTGCCTTTCACCCTTCCAAGGTCTATAAAAAATAAGTACTAGTCAAGTTCTGGGTCTATATAATTGACGGTTCCTCCCCAAAAGTGTGCGACTTTGTGCCTAAATTAGAAATCATTATAATGCCTTCCTCACCGTGGTTGACTTACAGTGTGAAAGCGGTTCTTAGAGCTTACTTTTTAATGCTGTATGAAAACTATATATTATCATGTAAGAGATGTTTTATATATATTATCATCTAGCAGTTATTACATGTCATATGAAGATTCATTGAAAGAAAAAGAAAAAAAATTATAATTTATTGTTTAAAAAAACAACAAAAATTAAATAATCTTGCAAAATATTTTAAAGTTTACACCTTATGGTAAAGATGCGTGGCCTAGTGGTTAGGCCGTTGGGCTCACGATCATAAGTTCGATAACTATACCAGGAAACGTCCTTAAGCAATGCACTTCATTTCATGTTCCAGTTTATTCAGCTGAAAATAAGTCCCAGTAGCCACTCTGCTGATGCAGCCCTCTCTACCTCTAGCTGTCACATCCTGGATGTTTCGCTGGGTCAAGGGTGGGAGGGCAACGGTGCATGTGTCTACTCGCAATGGTATGGGCACCTAAAACCATTAAAGAAACCATGGTATATGCTGATACTAAGTCATACTCGAATGCAAGGGACGGCTGTGTGTGTGTGTGTTTTTTTTTACGCCTAATGACATCCACCAATATATCAGATATTTCACTTATCCAGTGTCTGTAAATGTGTTATTCAGGGATATCGTGAAACCTGTACTCTGTTGATGTTGTGGTAAGTTAGTCTGAGGAGGGGAGGCAGTGCCCTTTCCCATTTCAGACCTTCCCAGGCTGGTGAGAGTGATATGACTGATACCCAGCCTGAACATCTGCAGGAAAACATGGGTGCAGAGTGAACTCGGAGTCTGATCTCAATGCTTGCAACAGAGTGGACTCTACGGAAGGTACCCAAGAACCAGATGGTGATGTTAAACTGGGCAGAGATATTCCTATGAAGTGTAACAATTGATATAATGAAGTAAAATTTTGTGCAAAAACGCATATCAGGAAGGTAACCACCAAACAAAATACACATTGCCTCATGTATTTTACAATAAATATTTTATTTCCTATCATTGATGCATCTGAAAGTCTAGGCCTTCTTTTTGGAGCCAGAAACCACTTCAGCTCTGAACAGCTGATGATCCTCTACATAGCATAAGTGTGCCCCACAAGAGGATGCAGCTAACATCTGGGATGGAACAGCTGCTATATACAAATATTCTAGATGGCATTCACAAAAAGACCAGCTGACCTCTTCACAAACTTTCACTGGCCAAATCACTACAAACCTTCACACACACACACACATACATAATGTATATATATATATATATGTGACACCTTTATTCACCACTAACAAAGCTCAGGGTCACACTATGGATAAGATTGGAGTGTATGTACTGAGACTACTATTCTCACATGGATAGCTATTAAGAGTGCAATTAAAGAAGAATGTTAAAGTTGTGGCACCGAGAGACAAGAAACATGACATACTTCGATAATATTGTGTTCAAGGAAATATTGCAGTATTTAAAAAAACTAAAATGTTTAAATATAATTGATATATGTGCATTATTTTATCTGACTTGATTTAGTCAGTAGGGTGAAGATAATGAGCCGTCCGGAGGATGGTGTGGTTATTATCCTTTCCTTTGTGTTGCTTCCTTGCCAAAGTGGGAAGGCTTCTGTGCCTCAGTGGCTCCACAAACTATGCCAGCAGGGGGTCATACCCCCAGCAGGTTCAACCAAGGTTGGCAGGTTTCAGGATTGAGTTCAGACCAAAAGTAGTACTGCATCCTCCAGGTTAGAGGTTGGGGGTTGGGCTAACATCTCCACCCAGTAAAATATCACCCCATTATAGAAACTCCAACAAATGGAATCAGATAGTCGCAGCCTTATGTTCCACAGGGAACGAAGAGGATTCAGTAAGTATGATGCAGCTAATGTTAGTATATCTATATATGTATAAGCAAAACATTGCTAACCCTTCCTCCCACCACCTATCACAGCCTCCCTAAGTAACTCATAGCCCCTCTTACAAAAACCACCATAACTCAACCTATTATAAATAGTAACCAAATCTCCATTAAATCACACCTAACCATCTTACATTAGGAAAGGATACATACAACATAGTTATATATATATATATGAATGGACAACATAATATATATTACATAATCTATCAGAAAACTGCCCAAAGGCAATGTCTCCACTAATATGTATATATGTGTGTGTGTGTGTATATATATATATATATATATATATATATATATATAATCAGAATGTAATCTTTGCATGAAAGGTATTGCAATGTGAAAAGGCAATGTCCGGCAAATATTTCGGTTTAATTGAATGGTCAACTTTACTTGGAGTCTCCAACGTACCTTACATACTCTACAATATGCTACAGTCATGCTTTTCCATCCTACACCCCATGAAGATTTCCTTTATTTGATCATATAAGGTGGACTTCACGTGTTGGTATGATATCGAAGAAGACATTTTAAAAAATAATCTTTATATAATAAACTTGACATCAGAGATCCTTCATTTCATAAATTTCATGAATTTGCAATAATTATAAGAAAATTGAAATAGAAAGGAAAAAAAAAGATAAGAAAAACCTGCATTCTTCTATTTAAACATGTAAAACACGTAAATAAAATATGTATAAACTTGGTTAAAATGTTATTTCTTCTTTGAAATGCCTAGTTTATAAACGCTGACTCTATTAACTGATCAATCGATTGATTTGCTGGTCTATTCAGACCTATCATTTTTGTTGTTTAGCCCGAGACTGTCAGCCCTGGTCCAGAAGACCTATAATTAATGGTGTTCTAGTGGTGCCATCTTGGCTTTATTTTTCATAAGATTACATTATCGAACGTTTCTTTCAATTTTGTTTAAGACAGTAGTGTGATTGGAGATGGATTTGGCTGCTATTTCTAGCAGGGTGAACGACTCCACAGAAGCTCCCTCGCTGGCTTGCTAAAAAATTATTTGTTTTTGTAAGCTATAAATTATTTTATAAATAAACATTAAATTAAATTAGACATTGTACGAACACAAAACCCAAGAAGAAAAAAATGTTCTCAGGACTTCCCACGGGAATCGAATCACGCATCTGCCGTATTATTTCCTAATTAAATAAACGTATGGAACAAAAGCCTGTCATTTAAGTAATTAATTATACTATAAAGAACTGCATATTTTCCCATTGGTAGATTCGAGACCATTCCAAAAGGAGAAGATTGAAAGAGGCATTAATGTAGTTTTAAAGCTTGATCAAGCTTCAAGGTGTAGAACAAAACTTTCGGAGTCATCTCCCTTAGATTGAGGCTACGCGAGACTTGTGACCAAGTCCTTAAATTAATAAGAAAAATTTTTCAAGGGAGAGATAACAATTAATTGATTCGGCATATATTATTGATACTTGATATATTGATCTAATATATTAAATGGCATTTGCAATAACAACCCGTTTGTTACTGGTATATATTACATATTACCGATATACTACTGGTATTATATCGACCTCGGCAGCGTGAATGATAAGTTTGATACTGGTATGGTTTGAACTTATAAAATAAAGTATCTGTTCAGATGCTTTAATGTCTCATCCACAGCCTTTCATGAAATGAGATTTCGTCTCGCTCATGCCCTTCTGTCATCGAATCTATCTTAATTATCAAGATTAAAACGTTTGAGTGAGAACATTTTACAGTTGGTAGCAAGGGAGGTAACTACGTGGTAATAGGTTTATACGTCAGAAGGAAAACAACATTTTTGTAATCTATTGCAAGACCTCAAAGAGGAGAAGGATTTCAAAGTATGGGAAGTTTCCCTGCTGTATTATAGTTTTGCCATAAACTATTTCATTTCGTTTTTTTTTTTTTCTAGCTATGTGGGAAAAGTTTTTAATTTAATCTGTAAATTTAAAAAAATAAAAGGAAAATAATAAAGAAAATAGAAATATTAAAGGAAAAAATGCC
>JAYRBU010575257.1:0-14518 GCA_036023795.1 Vulcanoctopus hydrothermalis
TTACTGACTGCGCCACTGTACATGGCCTGTACAGCCCTCACAAGCCATTCTTCTATTCCTAGTTTCCTAAGAGCCCATCTGGCAAACAGTTACAGTTTAAGAGACAAAATTAACATTCAGCTATATTTAAGTTTCAAGGAGCAGACAGATTGACAATATAACATGATGTCTTGCTATGGCATGTCAAACAAGAAAGTCTAATTAGCATACCAATATTAAAAATAAAATAAAAACAAAACGCCTTTTCAATTAACATCCAATGATCAGTTATTTGTCAATGATTAGTTGAAATGTAAAAATATAATAATGTATAAAAATAAAACTATTAAATTTACCAGTAGAGATTTTAGCTGAAATATTCTTTAAGAATATTTTAAAACTAGTTAGAATTGAGTGATTTAATTTTTTCCCCTCTCCAAGCTGACAAAAATCTCATAAGCCAGACAGAAAACGAAATAATTTTAAACCTTACACCTTTAAGATATACAAACAAAACTCAACATTTGAGATTATAACTCACTATTTATTGTAGAGAAATTTATAAACTAATAATACAAGTATCATAAATTCCAGGCCAAGGAAACAATGTTCAGAGAACCACAATTTTGTCTCGTATAACAAAGAAATGGGCCATTTGTGTGTTATTGTCAGGGAGAGCAGCTGCAAATGTATGTTTAGACAACTATACTTTAGCAACTATGTCAGATAATAATATGTAAGATGTACTATATATCCATAGTCTTCAATCTCTTCAAGAAAGGAGCAGAGAGTATATAAAATTATTGGATACTTCCAGTTATAATTTTATCTGATTATTTATCAGCTCATGTTTTACAAAACCTTGAGAAAAATCTATTTGCTTGGTAATCATATATAACAGCAAGTACTCTGTGCAGCAAGTACCCATTGTGCTTGCATGCATGAATGTGCACACACACACACACAACCATTTTAGGTTGAGTCAGTCAATATACAAAAAGGCATCTTAAAATAGGCCAAAAACAAAGAAATAGTATTCAGCTTTTCCTTGAACTAACTTTTACAACAACAGAATTTTTATACTAAGCTATAACTAAGACACAAATTGTTAAAAAAATAAATAAAATAAAACTCAACACCTTTGCTTTTGTCTACTTGCCACTCCTGTGCACCTACTCCACTATACTGCATGATAATTTCCTCTATTCAGTTTACTCATACATAAAAATAAAAAATTTCATTTCTGCATTCCCATTACCTAGACAACTACAGCTTGTTTAGTAAAGAAACTTAGTTTAAAATCTTATGTATTCAGTTGTAATAGCTTTTTTTTTTCTAAACAAAGGAATGATAAACTGCTAAAATTACAGACTGCATAAAGTTCTTTAATTTGTCAAGTTAAAACAAAAACAAAAAGATTTTGAATGATAAAAACAATACAAAGACCTGTGACCTTGTGTCAGACAAGCCTTTCTTGACCAATCTTTCAAACAGCATTTGTTTTTCTTTCTAATATTCATTAGTCATCAATAGCATGTGCAAAAGAGGGCTGCTCACACTCCTCCACCTCTCTATCTAACTATTTGTTCTCTTTCCATCTCTTGCAAACAAACCCTCAATCCTTTTTCTCATCTCTCCACCTCTTTTACACACACACATTTTTTTTTGGCTCTCTCAAACTATGTTTTTGTTTTGTTTGTTTTTTTTTCAATATAAGTTAGTCAGAAGCATTGTCCATAATCTTTGCAGGTCCTCCTAGACTGGAGAAATTGATGCAGTTGATATTAAATTTGAACATCTGTAGGTTGGTGTGTAGAAAAAATATATAGACAGGGAGGAAGTTCCAGAAGGTTGCAGTTCTGGGGAGGAATGGTTGGAAAAATTGCTTAGTGCAGGTTACGAGAGTTGAGACACAGTAGAAGTGATAAGAGGAGAGAGAAATCAGCCTAGGCAGAGGGAGTATGCAACTAACAAGCAGATACAGTTGAAGTAACGATAGAAGGGCCAGAGCGAAGAAATGATGCATCTGTGAGCTACAGGTGGTTGTAGGAAATCTTTGCCAATCAGTTGGGTGGCCTTCTTTTGGATGCTTTCTTAATCAACACGCTTCTTTGATTACATTTTAAATTCAACAGAAAACTTGCTACAACTATAGACATTGTTCGAGCCAATAAGGGAGACTCTATATAGTCACTCAACTTGCTAGATGTAGCAGCCAAATATCCCTCAAAATTACACTACCACCTTAACCCATTCGTTAACATACTTTTAATGAAATACATTGCCTATGATTTTCAAATAATTTTGAAAATAATCAAGAATTTGGAATGATTTAGTAAAATAACTAACTTTCTTGCTATTAAGTTGCTGTTTGGAACACAAACAAAAATGTTCTTACATAAAATTATAATGGAAGGTTTAAATTTAAATATGAACACTTTAAAACACGTTTTTTTTTTATCACAACCAGGAGCAGTTTCGGGTGGGTTGGTATCAAAGGGGTTAAAAAAAAAGGACATATTGAATACTGTAGTCTTAAGTATACTATGCCTGAAATAAAGACAGCTGAAATGATTTTGTTGATAGGTCTGCTCAATCAGGGTTGACCTGAGGCCAAGTAGGCATTGTTGGATCCAAAAGTTTATTAGAGCTGAGTGCCAGTTTTACATTAAAGTTATAATTGAAAATTTAATCTAGTTACATTTCACTGAGAAAAAAAACAAACAGTATGTCAACAACAGATATAAATAATCTAACTTGAGAAATCAAGTTCAGTTTATCAACTTCATTAACTAATTTGTACTGTGGTTTTTTAAGCAAGGGAATTTATGGTGAGAATTTTCTTTCACTTGAAGCATAAACACATGTGTCAAAACCTCAGATTTTAAATAACCCAGCAGCTAAAAATAATTACCATTTCTTTTAAAGCCATACTATAGAAGACTAATGTCTACACCTGCTTTCTGCATTCCAGAAAACAGATTCAAATTAAAGACAATTATATATGTAATGGAACTGCAGCAATTAAAAAGAATGAGTAAAATCTAGTGTGAATTGGTAAGTCTTGAAATGTGTTTGTGGAGAGTATAAACAGTAAAAGTACACCATAGAAGACTTAAGAAAAAGTATTTCAATCAGACCAGAGTATGTTGTGTCACACGAAAGAGATGACACTGGATCAAGATGTATAGAGATATTGCACTGCACACCTGTCCAACTCACCATCACCACCACAAATGAGCCAATGAGATAGGCTCTACATGGTCACTCAACCCACTAGAAATAACTGCCAAATTTTCTTCAAATTACATCCTACCTTAAAAAAGAATACATTGGATGTGGTCCTGGGTTCCCTAGACAGGAAAAAGACGAGATGGTCATGGTTGAAATGCCTATGATCACAGGTCTACTAAAATCAGAGTGCATCTGAGGTTAACCAATAACAACACTACAGAAAGATGATAAAGAACAAAGCATCAAGTGATTTAACATACCTTCACAAGATGGATAAAGAAGTTATTCTACACAACATTACTCTGAAAATATTAAATTCAAACCAATTTTGAAAAAGTTAAAATACCACAATGGAAAAATATTTCTAAAACAATTTTCAGAATATAAGAAAATAACAGAAGAGGAAGAATAGCCATGACCTTTACAGGTCACATCAATATAGTTAATGTCCATGTAGATAGGGAGAGAAAATTCAAAAGGTTTACAGATCTGAGTAGAAATGATTGAGCAAAGCATTTAGCATTGTATTAGAGGTGTGGGTGGAACATACAGTAGGGTTGCTGAGAGGAGAGATGTGTATGCCAAGTGGACCTGAATGGAGGTGTTACGCAGCTTGTTAGTTCAGAAGTGCAGAGCCACTGTAGTGGCAGCAAAAGAGAAGAAACAGAAGGTCTGTGAGCAAGTGTAGCATGTTGGTGAGTGAATCTTTGCAAATCAGCCAAATGGTCTTTTAGATGCAGTGTGGGATGTTTGTGTGTATAGCAACAGTAGCATCCCAAATGTGTGAGCAGTACTCTAAAGCAGGTGTTAGAGTCAACAAGAGATCAGAGCTGAGGAATTTTCTGGTTCTGAAAAAATCTTAATCTTTGGGATACATTTTTGAGAATATGAGATCACAACAAGAGTTCATCAGTAACTGTGTGGCCTTAAGCTAATTTATTGATTCCTAAAGTCATAGATGAGTTGTCAAGCAAATCAATCCATATATATCAACTAAAAATGAACTTTTTGATTATTCATCTAAAAATCAAGACTGGTGTTAAACTGATCATTTTCATTCGTGAACACAAATTATCCAGTCATTTGAACGGCATAATTTTTCTAGGTTCAGTTTTATTTACACTTTCTGAATATTAAGACCATGAATAACATTTTGTCCAGCTGTTACACGATTCTCATAATAAAGTTATAATAAAAATGTCAAAAATATTTCAAATATTGGAGATATGTCACATAAAAAAACAGTTTGTTCTAAACCTCAGTATTTGAAAATTATCAAAATTTATTTTTAAATCAATAATAATGAAGAGGAAAATGTAAGTCTTGTATACCAACATTTCTAACATTAACAATATTCGTTTTATAATCATTTCAAAGTTGAAACATCAATTATCTTAAATTTGTCCTAATTTCTGTTAATATATTTCATATGTTGAACAAACCCAAAATGTCATTATCATTTGCTATGAAAACAAACAGGTCACCATTACGAGTACACATGTGTGGAATACTCAGCCAGTTACACACTAATTCAATGAGTTGGCAGTTCAGTTGATTGAACAGCTGAACACTCATCTGGAATTCAGACAGATCCATTTATGATCTGAAGTCTAGAAACTAATATACTCATATAAAAGGAGGTTATCTAAAAATTATAAAATGACTTGAGAAGTATATATTTAGTAAATAACTTCAACAACTCAATCAGTAAATGTCATCCCCCCCACCCCACCCCACCCCCACACCCGTTAGCAATAGAAATGCATCAATTTATTTTAATAAAACAAAAAAGAAACATGAAGGTTTTCATGTAGTAATGATCTAAATACAATAATAAATCATGAACAATGTCCTCCACACATGAGTAACATATCCAAAATCTTTAAAAAACATTTTCTATGAAGTATTTAGAATTAATTCTTTCACCAAATATGACTTCCTAGTGAAATTACCTTGCCCTACATTTCTTTTTAATAGATTGTTGTTTAGCCACAGGTTCTCTTTTTTTCAGACATATATTTAAGACTACATTACCCAATGTAGTTTTAGATCTTTTTAATATGGTAGGCTGTTATTTAAGGGAAATTTAGCTACTATGTCTAGCAGATTGAACAAACAGTCTCCTTGTTGGCTCATCTTTTTTAATTGAGGAATTGAAATGTGGAGATATTTATGCTTTGTCTATGCTCTAAATACACGTTCTTATTTTTTTTTTAAGTGTAGAGATATCCAATTCAATGTAAGCTAGTCACATGTTATTCAAAGATGTTAATAGAAGTGCATAACTGAACAAATAGAGGTGCTTAGTTTCACCAGTTTGAGTTTGTCATCAGCAACAACCACAATGATAATAATCGCAATAGAAATGGTTCAGATATTTCTGCTGCCATCCTACCTATTGGCCAAAAAATTACTTAAGGAAATCTCGGGTTTTATAATAATTATATCATCAAAGATATATCTTTCTGGGTTTTTTTTTTAAATTCTTTTTCAGTATAAGCATTGTGGAAGCAGCAGGATAACTGCAAAAATGTCCGAAATACTTAGTAAACTAATAAAAGTACTTCACCAATATCTTGTATTACCTATCAGAAAAATAAGGATGGTATTCTTGAAAAACAATAAGAATTGAAATAGTGACAATACCAAAATAAAAATTTCAGAGTTGAGCATGTTTAGTAAGTGATTTAATTTGAGACCATGTGTTGAAACCAAAGCAATTGCATCGTGGAGGAGTAATTTTAGTCACGTAAAAAAAAACACACACAAAAGACGATATATTCACGTTATATTCATTTCATGAGGTGTCAGTGACCAGGCTGTCATGGGTATGACAAAAATTTTGATACCTCACAAAATGTCTAAAGTGAATATATCAAATTTGTGTTTTTTAAGTAGCTCTAAAATGACTCTTCCACAATGTAATTGAAACAAAAAGTAAGAAGTTTTTTGGATAAAAACCAAACTGTAGAAAGAATATTAATCTAGAAGGAAGGAGTAATTGCTGAACAAGTTATCTGGACAAAATGAGATGTAGCTTAATTAGCCAGTGCATTCAACTAGTAATCAATAAGTTCTAGATCTATTTTAATATTTTCCACTAAACAAAGACCAGTAAATGGCAAAATTGGTAGAGTGCTGGACAAAATGCTATGTCCTTTTACATTCAGAGTTTAAATCCCGTCAGGATGGACTTTACTCTGTCTGTCTGTGGTTGATAAAATAAGCTCCAGTTAAGTATTGGTGCCTATTAAATCAACTACATCCCATCCCCCCAAAATGTGGCCTTGGGCCAATGTTAGAAATCAATATTTTTCCATTAAACAGTTAGATGGTTCACAGGCTAATGATTTGGGCAATGCATACATCCAATTGGCAACTAAAATTATTAATAAGTTATGAACACTATGAAGTTAGTTTTTGAATTCCATTTTAACCAATGATTAAACCTTAAATTGGATAAATGTTAAAGTTGAGTTCATTAATCTTAAACTCGATTCCTCACAATGAATATTGCAAGAACAGAGAGTTGTCTATAAAAGTCACTCTGAAATGACTAAAATAGCTAACAAATACCAACATTTTACGATGTATAACATTTAATTAGAAAATGTTCTATTAAAAATAAGATCATAAGTTTTTTTTTTAAAATTGTTTCTATGATGAAAGTAAATGAATACAGATTAATAGATATTGGGACATTCCTCCTTCGTCAAAATCTAATGTCTACTTAATATTGTTTGCTAACAGATGAAATCAAAAGGTTTTGACTTGACACAACATGGACTATGATGTACTGGCCAGACAAGAGTACAAATCACATGAAAAGTGGAAGAGATGAAAATAAATGTGTTTCTATGATACAATAGAAATTATATTCACTGGTAAAATTTAGGTCCTAGGCAAAAACCACTTGACACTAAAAAAAAATATTCCAAATGTTTGCATAAAATATTCATCTAACTATTTCAAGTTTTTTTGATAAGCTTTATAGAAATGTATTATCACAGAAAACAGTATTTTTCACAGTATGCGTGGTATATAACTGTAATTATAGTTATTGCTGTTAAGGAAGCGAATTGGCAGAATTGTTAGTGTGCCGGACAGAAAGCCTTGCAGTATTTGTTCTGGCTCACTGCGTTCTTAGTTCAAATCCCGCCGAAGTCAACTTTATTTTATCGATCCTGGAAGGATGAAAGGCAAAGCACCAGACAAGTACTGGGGTTGTTGGTTTTGCACCTATGTTAGTAGCCAGCAATAACTATAACTGTTTCTGAGTAGACAGTATTTAGTGGCAGCTAGTTATGTCAAAACCCAGCCTTTTTAAGATATCTCTTCATTCCAAGTCTTGTTTCTTTTCTATGTACTATTTTGTATTAACTGAAAGGAAATATTACAAATTACTTCATATTCAGAATTTCTGGTAGATATAACAGCCAACTTGTACTTGTGTCTCCTTCAATGCTATCAACTATAGATCACTTACAGCAAACTAATATAATTTAGTAAACTGTACACACAAATGTATAGAAAAAACAAATTTCTCTGTATCTTATTTTTCGGATTGTAATTTGTGTTACCATAGTGGAGGAAAAAATGGAATATAAAAAAATATTTGGAAGTGTTCTTGGGACATACTATAATGACATATTCTGCAATAGTATCAACTACTTAAAATGACGTACTTATCTCTCTAGTAAAAACCATTGGAGAATTTAAAAATGAACACTGAACTACTGCTTATGCAACCACTAGGACAAAACACTAAAGAAGGTATCTTCAGAAGTAGCTTTAATATAAGAAATAAACTAAGCAACTTATACTCTTATAGTGCCATGTCAAAGCCTTTTCTGCTTTCATGTAATGTGAGCAAACAATTAATTTCAACTATTAACATTGAGAACAAGGGAAGAGATATAAACACAAGCAAACACATTTAGCTGATATCCAGTTGTTGTGACACGATAACATTTTAGTATTTTGCTGTCCCTAAAACAAAACATATCACAGCTATATCTAGGAGTTAAAAACAACTTTTCAACAAGAAATGTAGAAAATCTTGTGAAAATGTCAAATATTTGAAAGTTTTGTGATCTTCTGGTCCTTAAAACTGATGTTTTAACATAGGAGAAAATAAAGACTTCCATTAACAAGAAAGGACAGCATGAATATGTTGAAGCAGATGTTATCTATCTATTAACTCTTAACATCCTGTTAAAATTTGTCTAAGCCCTGAAATAATTGAGCAGAAAATGACTAAAGATGGAGGTTTTGCAGCTTATCTATTATGAAATTTACAGATAAGAAACACAGGTGCTGGAGGTGTGTTCACACATAAATATTTCACTTTCACCATATATATAGCTCAATGATTTATTTCAATTTAATGATGCGGAACCGGGTCCTACAGGACGTTAAGAGCTAAACTCTCTCGAATCATCATCTTACATCCATGTTTCCATGCTAGCATAGGTTGCATGGAAATTTCTTGAGGCATGTTATGGCTGAATGCCCTTCCTGTCACCAATTATACTGATTAAGTATGGGAATTATATCATCAAAGTACCAAACGTCCAGGTATTTTGTTTTATGGAGATGTAAACAAACACCACCGGCCAATCAATAAACAGTGTCCAGCGATGACACAGAGAGAGAGAGAGAGAGAGAGAGAGAGACATATATGACAGGCCTTTATACAGTGGGTCTAACAATTCCATTCACAAAGCACTGGCCGACTCAAGGCCATAGAAGACACTTGCCCATTTTTCTGTTCAGCCGTTGAGTTGAGCATAATTGTTTTTTTATAGCGAATTAAAGACTTGTTTGTTGAGAAACACTCGTTTGTCATTTACATTTCATCATACACCTTCACATTTACTATATTAGCTTTGCAGCCACACGATTCCAGGTGTGATTTGACTGCACAACAGCTTAGACTGAGTTTCACATTACCAATTATGCCAACATTTGAAGTAGGGAGCCGCATGACAATATATAAGCGAAAATATTAAGAAACATATCAAAATACGATTAGTCAACAATACAGACATCTGATTGGTTGCCCCCCCCCCCCAAAAAAAAAACCCAGAAAATGTGTCACACATTCATCTAGTCAATTGTCACATGTAGAACAAGTGATGTTTTCATGTCTTCAGTATCATGTGTATAAAACACACCCAAGTAAGGAAAGCAGGTGTTGTTAATGAAGTTTTAGTGCTGATGAATAAATGCTTTATCTTAGTTATATGACCATCTTTCAGGGAATGATAAATCTATTATGTAGGGAATAGACTTTTTAGCTAATTGGTAGTTGAAAATTCCCCAATAGTGATGAAAGTGTCTTCAAGAATTCCACAATTCCAATCTTTTGTTCAAAATTGCAAAAAGATGAGGGACAGAGATCAAACCTGGAACCATTAATGTAAGGGAGACATGTTCCATAATGAAACGATTTTATAATTGTTAATATTACCATCATTTAAATTCCAGATATATTTGGATTGTAAGGCATATTTCTGAGTATCTGAATGTATGCATATGTTGCATGAATCTTTTTTTAAATTCTACTCTCATATGTCATTCACCAGTAGGCTCTCACCCTCAAGAAATTTAGTGAAAACAATGTTGTTGCCATGAACATCGAGTCACTCCCTACAGCAACTATCTAGGAAATATGCTAGAGGTGAGCACGTCCAATTTTAACTTGAAACAAATGTAAGCATCTAGTAATTATTATTTTATAAAATTTTCACTTCTATTTTGAAAACTATGATAAACTACATACCAATTACATTGTTCTAATAATTACATTCATACCAAATGGTTGACATATCATACATTGTCCTATATGATATTCATAAAAAGCAACATATATTAAAATATTCACTAACTTTTAGTTAAAAGGTTAGTGAAGTTAGTGAATACGGTTTAACATTAGGTTGCATGGCCTAAGTAAATTTCATTAACCCTTTTGATACTAACCCACCTGAAACTGCCCCTGGTTCTATGATAAAAAAAAAAAACATTTTTAAAGTGTCCATATTTAAATTTAAACCTTCCATTATAATTTTATGTAAAAATCTTTTGTAAAGTTATGTTCCAAACACTAATTTAATAACAAGAAAGAAAGTTATTTCACAAAATCATTCCAAATTATTCTTATTTTCAAAATTATAGGCAGTGTATTTCATTAGGAATATGGTAACAAAAGGGTTAAGATAAACGAAGTATATGGAAAGTAACATTTGTACATGTTTTTATCCACTTAGATACATTGCTCTTATCAGTTTAAGGTCTCCCCCCACCACTTAAGTGGCATAGATCGAACAAGTTTGCACAACATATTTCCAGTTGTCTAACTTGCTTCAACTCATCAATGTGGCCTCATTTTCTATGAAGTGATCTCAATGTAGATATAAATGCATTTTCATTCCACTTGCTCAAATGTTTATCTTTATGATGGCTGATGATTCACTGAGAGCAGTTTATAGCAAATATTGACATAGAAAGAACTTACTATCTAATAAAATCTTAGGAAGGTTATAGGTGCAGATGGCTGTGTGGTTAAGGAGTTCGCTTCGCAACCGCATGGTTTCGGGTTCAGTCCCACTGCGTGGCACCTTGGGTAATTGTCTTCTACTATAGCTTCGGGCCGACCATGTGTTGTGTTTGTGCGTATGTAGTCGCGTGTCGCTGAAACCGAATGGTGAGCGTTTGTTTATATTCCTAATAAACAGACGCCCAGTCGTTCAGTGATTCAGTGTTGGTGACAGGAAAAGCATCCGACCGTAAAATTCTGCCTCAAGAAATCTCCGTCCAACCAATGCTAGCATGGAAAAATGGACGTATAAAGCGATGATGAGACTGCAGTGTTACCATTTGCAGAATAAAAAGAAAATTAAAACAAAATAATTTACGATCTGATATTCTACCTTAATTCATTAACATTGTTTATTTAAATTACCAGATAAAAAGCCATAATCATAGGATTTTAAATAAATTATTGATAAACATGATATAACAAACAGCAAAAAGTTACAATATTTCAGTTGAAATTATCTGCTTAACATGTGGAGATCTGGTTCAAAAACTAAGATAAGAATGTGTAAAGATCGTGGTTATAGATTAGAGGTCAGCAACTTTTTTGTGTCTGCGGGCCATCATCATCATAGTGTACTAATGAGTGGACAGGGCAACATAAATGCCACAACAAATCTGAAATATGGAAATTATCCTATTAAATACATCTAATTATATTTTTCATCAAATCAATGAATGACGCATACTAGACAAATCTTTTTTTGCTTAGCAAAGGATGCCAATTAGTAATCAAAGAACTCGATTTAGCTGCAATTTATTTCAGTCTTTCGAATCTATTAATAAGACACAAAGAATCTTTAAAGCATAAAAAGTTTGAAAATGATGCATTGAATAGTGGTGAATTAAGTATAATAAAAAAAATGTTTTTAAATTAATTTTTATGCAAACAGTCAATGAATCAAATGTTAAACTTGAGGTTTATTGCTCGAAAACTCCTCAATATTGGGTGTAAGACTTAATCCAACAACAAGACATTATCCAGATGAGCATCAGTCAATTTTGTACTCAGATGGTTCTTAGCATGCTTAATTTCTCAAAATATTGCTCATACAGATAAGTGCTGCCCAACAATGATGCCATCTCTTCTTTTGTATAGATAAGTTAGAATATTTCCCACTTAGATGAATATATTTTTTAAAGAAGTCAAGCACTGACATATCTTCAGGATGAAATTTCCATCTCCAATTCCATTTGATAATTTTCTGATGCAGTGTCCATTTTCACATCAAATGAAGTAGCTAACAGCTTAAACTCATTTGCATGCAAGTGGAAATCAGTAAAATGAGATGAAAACAATTTTTGGACCATATTCTCAAAAATTCCAAGATCCTGTGCTTTTTTTTGAAAAGTGAGAAAATGTGTGCAATTTCCTTTTTGAAGCTGGTATTTCCACAACTGGTTTTCTTTCAAATGCTATATGACCATATCAGCTGATATTTTTTTCCTTGTAGTTTTAAAGCCAAGTAATTTAAATGAGATATAATATCAACAAGAAACACCAAGGTTTCAAGCCAATCAGAATCACAAAAATGTTAAGCATCCACATTTTTGCTTTTAAGGAATATTGTCACTTCTTCATGCAATGCAGAGACTCCTTCCAACATTAATCCTCAGTTAAACCAGTATACATTGCATAAATAAGCCAAGCCTCCATATTCTGCCTCCGTCTCCAACAAAAACTACTGAAACTGGTGATGATTTAATCCATGAGATAGGATCAGATTCACTGTCTTCACAACAATAGCTGTAACATTCTTTAATTTCAAAGATTTGGCACATAATACCTCTTGATGGATATTGCAATGAATTTTAACTAGTTTCTGTGCAATTTTGAAGCTTTCCATTTGGCCTGCCATTTTTTTGTCCTAACATTGCTGTGATGCATGGGCTTTGACACATTTCTAACATTTTCAACAAAGCTTCAAAAATGTCTGCATCAGTAACTATCCTTCATAGCGAATACTCTTCAAAAATTTGCAAATTTAAGGTCACTCCCTCACAAACACTGCAAATTGAACAGTCTCTCTCACATCTATGCTCTAATCAAGTGCAATTGAAAAAAATGCAATTTGTTGCAAGCATCCATTTTCAACAATTAACATCCGACATTTCTTCAACTCATCATGTGATTGTGCTTGCAAACAGGCAGATAGATGCAAATAAAGATTTCTTTTCAAGAAGAGCAACATCCACCAATGCCGGTAGATATTCTTTTACAAACTCTCCAACTGTTAAAGGCTTCATCTTTTCTGTAGTACATTTTGAGACATCATAGCTGGCACAAATATTTCCTTCATTTCCATTGCTTTTCTTGACAAAAATGACAGGTTTCTGAAACTAGCTTTCAGTCACACAACTTCAACTTTCCTTGCCTGCCCAGTAAACTGGTTAAAATTTCCATTATGGTCGTCTTGTAATATTGCTTGATATTTGCCACTTTCTTCACAGCAACATTTTCTAGGCAAATGAAACAAAGTGGTTTCCCAGTGTGCTCAATGAAGAAGTAATCTAGAGTAAGTATCTTGAAAATGTTGGCACTCATCGTCTACCTCCCTGTGTTTTGCATTCAATGAGAATTTTTTCTTTGATTTTATTCCGAAACTCAGTTATTCAACAAGTATCATAGTACATATAAATATTTGGTTCATCTGATATCCTGTTATTGCAAGAGATGTCAAGAGGTTGCACGACATACCTACAAGTGCATGAACTGTCCCCTTAGCATGCCTTTTAACCACCAAATACGAGGGAACATCACTACACAGCAGACATAAAAAAAAGGTGCAATTAGTCCTAAATATTTCCTGCAAATCACTTGCATATCCAGTTATTAGAATTAATTATATTTTTGTCTTTGAGCAGATTGCAGCGATGCTGTTTCCGTTTACAAATTTGAATTATCCCACCTGAAAACACATGAGCATAGAGAATATCTAATACATATCTAATACGGTGATCCTACTTTCTAAGATTCGTATATACCAGTGTTTGGTTTGGAACAAAACGGTACCTTGGGCCAGTGTAACAAGACACCATTCGTGATCAATCAGTGTGCTTGCATGAAACAGAATAAGGAAAAAAATTGTTCACAGATCAGATAAGTGTCCCAATATAAGTATCCCAATATTTGCTTGCAGGCTGGTCAAAATTCTTTCATGAGCCAGATCTGGCTCACAGATTACAGGTCGCCTACTACTGTTATAAACAAATCAAACAGGGTAAAGTTCTTGGAGAAACAAATATGCCAGACTAAAATATCTATTAGTAGAAGATTGTCAATTATATTAACAATCTGCAAACAATTAGTTATTTTTTGTTTATATTAGTAAGTTTACATTAGTTAGATTGAATAAAGTTATAATTTGTAGTAAGTCACAAGATAGAACACTAAATTTAGACAAATGTAATCTAAAGTTCCACCAACTGGGTCACATTGACATCCATTATTACACAGGACACATGGAAACCACTTGATTGTAGCAATAAAAAGATTACAAAGATTGCTGAATTCTATTTCATATAGCTGACTAAGTTTATAGTTTCTCAGCCGGATCTAACTATTCAGCTCTTAAATATATCAACACATAGGCGAAGATGGCTGTGTGGTTAAGGAGTTCGCTTCACAACCGCATGGTTGCGGGTTCAGTCCCACTGCGTGGCACCTTGGGTAAGTGTCTTCTACTATAGCCTCGGGCCGACCAATGCC